>CAEGAE010030676.1:0-41206 GCA_903067095.1 Girardinus metallicus | reverse complement strand
GATTTGACTATGAGGGGCCGTTTAGGACAAAAACTATGTTTTGTCTCTCACACACTACTAAAAACTCACACACACACGCACACGCACATACAAAATATTAAAATTGCACATATATACTATTAAAATGTCACACACAATTTTTTCTCTCACATGCAAACATAAAAGACTGAGATTGCACATATAAACTAATAAAATATAGACTCACCTTTTCTATGTGTGAAAGGGACTCAATGTTTGTACGTGAGAGTGATGTCACGAAGAGGCGGGGCATCATTTGGAGATCAGTTCGCGCATGCGTTGATACGACAATGACGTCAGCTTCATTCTGGATACTGGAGCTCCACGGTAAAAGCAGTGTTTAGCTCAAGGCTAATTCGATTTATGAACGCTAATTTCGGCCAGCCGTTCTCTCCCGCTCCCTCTTCAAGTGCTCGGAGGTTCACTTAGGGCTTACTCCGGGGTTAGAGCTGGAGTAAGCGGCCTTAGAGCCGGCTCTAACGCCTTACTCCGGCGTTAGCTCTGGCGTTAGCTCCGCTTCCTCATCAAGCGCTCGGAGGTTCACTTATGGCTCTGACGCCGGTGTTACCGGCGTTTATCTCAAGGTTGATCCGATTTATGAAAGCTAATTTCGGCCAGCCGTCCTCTACTGCTCCCTCCTCGGAGGTTTACTTAGGCCTTATTCGGTTCTAAGGCCTTACTCCGGCGCTAACACCGGTGCTAAGGCCACTAACTCCGGTCCTAACGCCGGTTCTAAGGCCGCTTACTGCGGCTCTTACGCCGAAATAAGCCCTAAGTGAACCGCCGAGCGCTTGAGCAGGGAGCGGGAGAGAACGGCTGGTCCAAATTAGCGTTCATAAATCGGATTAGCCTTGAGCTAAACGCTGCTTACACCGTGGAGCTCCAGTATCCAGCATAAAGCTAACGTCATTGTCGTATCAACGCATGCGCGATCTGTTCTCCAAATGATGCCCCGCCTCTTCCGTGACATCACCTTCACACTAACACCGAGTCCTTCTCAAACATACAAAAGGTGAGTCTATATTTTATTAGTTTATATGTGCAATCTTAGTCTTTTATGTATGCGTGTGAGAAAATTTGCATATGTGTGTGACATTTTAATAGTATATATGTGCAATTTTAATATTGTGTGTGCGTGTTTAGTTTTTCAGATGAGAGAGACAAAACACAGTTTTTGTCCAGTGTGGTTTTTACATGGGTGTTACGTGACTGAGTTGCTGTTGTTCCCATTGGTTTTCTATTTGCTATTATACAACTAACATTTGACTGTTGTATGATTGGCAGTGAGTACATTGATGACTGGATTTAATGTGCAGGTGACTTTCTATCACGTTACCACACAGGAATTCTTCTAACCTTATCTAGAAAAATTCAAGATGTGAAAAGGAAAAAAAAATACCCTTCCTCTGTTGCGGGCTTTTTCCAGGTATAAAATTGTCCTGTAAGACGAAGAGAAAATCCCACAATTGCATTAGATGGTGAAAATAAACATTAAATACATAGTCATTGGTGTGTGCCAGTATGTTTTAGCGTTATCTGTCTGAATAATCTTTCTTTCTCCCCTCTTCTGATTTCTGGCCTTTAGTCTCATGTGTGACGGTGCCACCATCACGCTCCTCCGTCACAATGGTCGACATAGAGTGCCACTACCAGCCCCCGTCTCCTCTGGAGGACTCGGTGCTGGACGGCCCCCTGTGTGGTGATGACGATTTCATGGGCAGCATGGAGGCGCTTCAGGACATCTCCACATCCATTGACGAGGATGCCCTCAGCTCCCTCGACGTCCCGGAATACCAGTCCTCCCACAATGGGTCTGAAGGTTCCAGTATCCTAGGTAGCGCAAGCAGAAAAGTCCTCCAAACCTGCCTTTTTGCATGATGGTCAAGAAGTTCAGTATTCCTCTCTTCTGACCTCGACACCTTTTTAAATTTTTCTTTTTAAACTAAAAAAACATGCATTCCTCTTTTTCACAATTTTACAATTATGCACTACTTTGAGTTGGTTGGTCAAGTCCAATTAAAATAAACAAAAAACATGGTTGTGGGCTTGTTCAAGAGGTATAAATAGCCCTTGTTCCGGTTCCTTGTCATATTTTCGATAACATTATTGAAACAGCAGAGTTTTTAAAATGTTCCCCATTTTCCCTTATCTATGCCAATTAAATGTTCAGAGAACAGGGTGGCATTCTTAAAAAGCTTTAAGTTCCTGTGTCTAAACTTAAGGCCTTAAAATGTTTTACTTTCAATAAAGTAACTGGCCTTAAACACATTAATCACAGGTCTTAAATTAATCAGGACTATTTAATCTCTTGTAGTTTTTTTTTTCTTTTTCATGCAGTCAGGGAAAAGTTTGAGTCGTGTGCCGACATCTTCATTGCGTTATTTGTTTTGAAGCGATCGAGTCTGTTGTTAGCGGCTAATAACCCCACCTTCAGTAGCTAGCTAGCTAGAAGAGCTAGCTCCATAACAGGCTCAACGCACGACAGACAAAAGCCGTCGCCACTCGCGTGACGCAATAGCATTGACGGCGAAAAAAAACGTTTGACATTTTCAACTTTCTTATGTCGCGTCGCTCGCCCGCGTGTTAGCATGTCTATGTATACGAGCTCGTTTTCACCACTGGCTCACTTCTGTTGTTAACCCAATGAGGCTAGGTTCATTCAAAAAAAAAAAAAAAACACTTTTAAACTTGGCACTGCACTGACTGTAGTAAGCCCTATGAATCCCTTACATTTATAGTTTTTTTAAATGCCACTCCGGGTGGCATTTGTAAGATTTTAAAAAGTCTTAAAGTTGATTTGCCTCGGGGAAAACACGCACCGTGCCTTAACCTACATTGAGATTGCACTACAATGCGTTCCCAGTCCTTTTTTTTTTTTTTCTTGCTCAGCCTCTTCGACTGACCTACATCTTAATGCCTGTTAGCAAAAAGGGTTTAGATTAACTGTAGTCTTTGTCTCAATTACCCAATGAGTCGCTCTCCTGGCCCAGTCCCCCTCGTTGCTGTTGGTATTTCTCTCTCCTGCGCTCACAGCTTCCTTTCTCATCTCTTACTCTTTCTTCCTCCCCCTTCTTCGGTGAGGAATTCACACATTCCTCTGCCACCCTGCACAATCTCTCAGGAAACATCCGCTTTGCTGCTGCGTCTCCCTACTAAAAGATGTCGGAAGTCCGGCGAACCTGTCGAAAAAAGTTGTCGGCACACTGCAGGTGTAAGGTCAGCGCAGGCCAGCCAACGCAGTGGGAGCAATGGCAGAAATGCCGATGATGTCATGGAAGAGTCACCGGGAGGGGGTTGAGCAGCTTTTATGATGTATCTATGGAGAGACGGTGAAGGATCGGAGCTGGCGTGTTCTCCGTGTCCTCGCTCAGTTGAAACATGTGGATTTGCACGAGGCTGGAACGCAGGCCGCTGCCAAGTGCTACTTATCCCCAGCCTGGCAGCACTCACCTAAACTCATGTGGCTTGACTTAGAGCCACTGTTTTGCACCACTTCGCCGGTGCTTTATGGGCACTGAGGAGGCTCTGCCAGCCATGTTCCGCTCAGGCGGTGCAAATAGACGAGTGTTTTTGGCAACCCGCGGTAAAGTCCTGTGACCTGATCACCGCTGCTCCCTGTGGTGTTCCACTCTAATGGCCGTTGCAGCTAGCATGCTGAGATCTCAGTTTAAATAGTTGCTATCATGGAACAAAAGTGTCTTTGTTTGAGAGAAAGAGGTCAAAAATCTTTGAGTTTCACAGTTTTCTATTTTTATTTTGGTAGAACAGAACAGCAAACGCTTTCACTAAAGCGGAAATGTTTTTACTTTTAATGTTTGCTTCAAAATATCTTGAGGTTATTACTGAATTAATGTGCTGGGTGTAGTGATATTTGTCAGTGGCTTAAGGCAAAAACACGATTGTAGTGTTAAATATTGTTTCATATGGAGTTGCTTTGGGCAGTTTTGTGGGGTTTTTTTTATTTAATTTGCGGTGACCTGCTGATACAGATTTAGCCAATTTCTCTTTTAGAAGTACAAAATGAGAAAATTTGGTCAGTTGCAGTCGTGGTGTAGAATAAATAATTACTCCATTGTTGTAGTAATTGATTATTCTGACGATTAATTGGATAAAAAAATTGGTACGTAATGAAGATTTTTTTATTTAACCATTTGGTCCCGTTTTTATATACAAGATTAAAAATGTATTAAATAAATGATGCAACCAAACAAATCACTCGGGTCCTTTTTCAAATACGAAAATGATCATTTTATTTCCTGAAATGCAGTAACCTAGTATTTCTTCTTGTGCATTTGCGGCTAAAGGAATCAGCGTCGGCATGCGAAAAGCTCAGCCTTTTCTGCTTGACATAGCATCAGTACAGTGTAGGGCTAATCTGTTGACTGTTTTTTGGATTAACTGATTAATATTTCAATATCAACGGGTGCTTGATGGATTTATTTTCTTTACAGAATTTGAACTCTGTGAACTTTTTCACAGAAACAGTTCTGGGTAGAACATATTTACAGACAAAGAAGAGTTTTTATCTTGATCGCAAAACGTTTTTGTAATGTTTTGCTCTGATTATGTTGTTCAGTAAATCGTCTTTTTTTGAGTCTGTATTAACGATTAATCCAGAGGTTCCCAAACTGTGGGAACCTCTGGTTTCAACTGAAACATTTATGTGGATACCATTTAATCTTTCCGCTGATGGCTGCAGCTAACGGTTATTTTAGTAAGCGATTACTCTATCGGTTATCTTGATGATTAATCGATTAATCGAATAAAAAAAATTCCCCAGATGTTACTTTTAACCACTTAAGACTTTTTACACCAAGTTAGAAATATATTAGAAGATGCAAATAAACTAATAATTCAATTCCTTTTTGCACAGTTTTTGCTTAATTTCTGCTATAAATGTTTTTTTTTGTTTTTTTTTTTTTAACAAATAGCCTTTTTTCCAACCGTATGCTCTTGTTGATGATAAATCGATTATTAAATTGGTTGACATCTACATCAGTAATTGATTCATCAGGATAAATCGTTTCGGTCCTACTTTGGATATGTCGTCTTTTAGAAATCAGTTTCTCTCCGACTTCTTTTTTTTTAAAAACATTTGTTGTCAAAGCTGCGGTTTGTGCCACAGTCACTGTTTGTGTGTTTTGCAGACGCTTTGACACCGGCGTCCAGCCCTTCCTCCGTTGTTTGCGGGATGGCTCCCACCCAGGAGGATCTCTTATCCTCCTCCTCTTCGCTCAATCTGGAGTGCCGCGTGTGTTCTGACCGGGCCTCGGGTTACCACTACGGCGTTCATGCCTGCGAGGGCTGCAAGGTGAGTCGCTGCATCGTTAGCGAAGATGTTAGTGAAAAACTAGAAACTGAGTCCTGACTGAAAGTCCTCTTTGTCTTGTTTTTTGCTAAATGATCAAACCCAATGAAGCGACAAAGAACATTAGGAAAGCTCAATAGCAGCGTTATCGACCGCTCTGCCTCCAGAAGCGGCGTGTCCTGTCCTGTGACTCGTGTGTTGATGTAACTTCTAAAATATCGGGCTCGGCTTCACTTGGACTCACTCGCTAATCTTTCAGTTAATTGTTCACCAGTCTCGCTGTAGAACGACCCAGGGTTGTTTCTGAGAGAAAACGAAGGACAACAATAAGAAGTCGCTCAATCTTTCTGAACGTTAGTCGCAGTGAGACGGCTCTGTGTTCAGGTTCGGCTTTCTGTGTGAAATGTGTCAGTTAATAAAAGGGATCTTCGTAACTATTTACAACCAACGTGTGTAAATATAGACAAATACAGACGAATGCAGGCTTTAGCGATTAGCAGCGGGTTCGAGGAATGATTGCATTAAATTTCCACATTTTAAACAAATGCCATAATTCCAGATTATGCAATAAAAGCATAATCCTTTTACAAGAATTAGTTGTTTTTTTTTATTTCCATCCATCCATTTTCTAACACCCTTGTCCCTTAGTGGGGTCAGGAGGCCTGCTGGTGCAACGTTCCAGGGGAGAGGCGGGGACACCCTGGACAGGTCGCCAGTCTGTCACAGGGCAACACAGAGACAGACAGGACACACAACCATACACACACACACACACACACACACCCACTCACACTGAGGGAGAATTTAGAGAGACTAATTAACCTGACAGTCATGTCTTTGGACTGTGGGAGGAAGCCGGAGAACCAGGAGAGAATTTATTTTAAAACCTAAAGCTATGAATAACATTATGATTCTTTAACTATGACAAATTCCCTATGATTGTAGTCAAAAATTAGGTCTTTTGTCAGAAAGGTAAGACAATATGTGTGGCTCTAACGAAGTTTTACTTTACCAGACTAAGGGCAAAAATATCTTATTGAATTGTAAAGGTTGCAGACCTCTAGTCTATACTTCTATCACACTGAGACCAGTTTGTGGAAAGAGTTGAAAACTGATGTTCCCACAGACACATCCAATCCGGGGGATATACATCCCTCTATAAATCTCCGAAAATGACTTGCAGTTGTTATTCTATTCAGTTTCTGCAATTTATGAAATTTATATATAAAAACAGTTTAAAAAGATGTATTTGTATAACTCTACACCCATTCCAATAAACTAAAGCTTCTGGTCACAATGTGGAAAATGTTCAAGAGGTGTGTAAAGTATAAGTGTGTGTGTGTGTGTGTGTGTGTGTAGGGGTGAGCATGTGTGTTTTTGTGTTGTAAAACAGCTTATCACAGTAGCCATAGGTTAACTTGATCACTTTAACCTCTGCCTATAGTAGAAAGTCACATGTAGGAAATGTGTTGCGTGACGCTGCAGAAGCACACAATACCTTCGCTTTGCTGAAGGAAACCTGACCTGATCAAAGCCAGCAAAGGCAGAAGTGCAGTTGATCTTAACCAAACCATCACTCTGTGGTTTGTTTGTGCACACTAAACCTTCAGCAACGTCTAAAAATCAAGATGCATTTCATTTACACGACATTGTTTTGTTGCTAAATAAACCCGCACGCCTTCTTTTTCCATCAGTCGATATCCGGGTTGAGTCAGATCAGCCTGAAAACCTTCTTTATTTAGGGTTTTAAACTTACAACTGCAGATCAAAAGGCTTCATCTGACAGGCAGGTTTGATTGAAGCTCTGATTTCATGCAGATTTTTAATAATAAGCAATAGAGAATCATGTGCAAACATCACAGATGTTAGTTTTTTAACAGGATTTTTATCTCACAGACCAATGCAAGGTAATGTCTTATAGTGTGAGGTAAAGAGTAACTGGTTTTCATAATTTTTTTTTTTTTTTTGCTAAAAAAAGTCTTTTCAGTGTGGCACGCATCTATATTTGTCCCCACAAGTCGACGCTTTTTAAAGCCAACCTTTCCTACATAATCAGCTTCAAGTTGCTTCTTCTTTGTAAAATTGTTCAAACTCGGTCAGATTGAACGGAGCGCGATTGTTAACATTTCAAGACTCGTCACAAATTGTCATTAGGACTTTGACTAGGCCATTTCGCACCACCTGTTGTCGCCTTCTCATAGAAAAATCTCAACTAAATACTGACGTTTTGGGTCGATTGTGACAAAAATGCAAAAAAAACCCCAAAAAAAAAACGCTGAAGTGGTCCCAGAGATTTTGCGCTTGTCCGCTTCACTCCAACTTCTACCGGTGCTTCTGCAAGTAGCTGGGAGGTAGGTGAAAGTTTGACGCCTGCAGGAAGAACAAGTGTAAAACGAGCCGGCGGTCCCACAAATAGACGGCCCTGGTTTGGATTTTTGACCGCAGCGGAGAAATGCGACCCCCTGTGATGTTACCACACTGACCGGTTATGACACCGGACACGAGCAGCGTTGGCTTGCCGTCTTCTAGGGGCGGGGCCGAAGTACTGTCCCGGCGCCTTTGTTTTGTGTCAGTCTGGGTTCGCATGTGACCCGCCGGGGTTAGTGGGGGAGAGTCGTTCAACGTGGGCTGAACACGCTGGTCGAATGTCTCGGTAACCCGGGGTAACCTCTCGCTTTCTGACCGTTTCTGGGCCTTAGCGATAACGCATTGGTGTCACCCGTGACTAAAATGGATTTGATGTGATCCACTGAATCAGTTCAATGTTGCTTTGTGAATATTGGGAACAAGATGACCGTTTTGTTTGGTTAGGTTGGCTTATTTTCCATTTTCCAAGCACAGAAATATTTCATCTGTTCTCCACTGAGCGAAAAGTTGCTCTTTTCAAGGTGATGTAACTCAGGAAAACCTTGCGTAGAAACAGTGTTTTCTGATGTTACAACTCACGAAACAGTAACTCCTCGTGCAAAAGTGTTTCTTTCAAAACATTGTGAGGAATTTGCTTTCTCGAGGTCTGCTTATTTTTGTTTTTCTCTCTCCAGTCCAAACATGAATTCGCTCTTTGAATTTAAAAACAATGCATATATATATTTCTTGTTTCTGCTTTGGGTCCGATTTCCTGCAGGGTTTCTTTCGGCGGACCATCCGTCTGAAGCTGGAGTACGACAGGTGTGAGCGCCGCTGCAAGATCCAAAAAAAGAACCGCAATAAGTGCCAATACTGCCGCTTCCAGAAGTGCCTGGCCGTGGGCATGTCCCACAACGGTGAGTCCTGCAGGCGGTGCATGTTTGGACAATGCCAGCACTCTCATGCAGAAAACTAAACACACTAAGAGACCCGAGCAGGCTGGTGTTGTTGTGCTGTTGCTATGGAAGCTTGAACAGCCCTCTGCAAGCATGAACAGTAGTTAAAAGCAGTTTAATGTTATAGTTACAAAGCTGTGCACCTTGGCAACCTCAACCAGCTGATGGGTTTATAACCGTTCAAATGAAACTGGTATATTGTAAAAAAAAAAAATACACAAGCGATATATTTCAGGACTTTATTTCTGTTGATTGATTATTATAGCTCACAGCTACGCCTTCGACAAATTAAAAGAAATCTGTGTCAAACGTTGGTGCTACGTTTCTGCCGGTAGGAACAGGAAAAAGTTTTCGTTTGTGCCGCTATCATTTTAAAGATGTCAATAAATGTTTCCAGAGGTCATCAAAGGTCTACCAGCTGCACTAACCGGCACAAACATACGACAGATTACTTATTATTTTGTTAAAGCCCTGCGACAGACTGGCAACCTGCCCAGGGTGACCCCGCCTCTCGCCCGAAACGTTAGCTGGACACCAGCAGCCCTCCAGACCCCATTAGGGACAAGGGTGTTAGCGGGCGGACGGACGGACGACCGACCGGACGACCGACCGGACGACCTACCTACCTACCTACCTACCTACCTACCTACCTACCTACCTACCTACCTACCTACCTACCTACCTTCCTACCTTCCTTCCTTCCTTCCTTCCTTCCTTCCTTTGATTTGATTTTGTGATTTTGACCTTTGATGACCTCTGGAAACATTTATTAACATCTTTAAAATGATAGCGGCAAAAACTACAATTTCTGCTGCACAAACGTTTGATGCCAATTTAAAAAGTCTTTCCGTCTGTTTCCGATTTTGTCCAATGCACATTTTTAGTCCGAAAAGTCACTAAATATGGCAAAAAAGTTGCTGTGTTGCCGCACTCCAAACACACCATCACACACACACCATTGCAACGATGACACCTTTGCGACGTATTATGAATTCTCAGTGGGGTATAGATGTGATTAGTCTGTGGTTCTGCTGAGGACGCTCAGGGAGTTCAACATTCATCCTCTCTGCTTTGTCACAATGTTACCATGGCGATTAGGGTGTTGGTAATATTTGCAGCATGTTTAGACCTAAAGTCCTGCTGGAAACTGAAATCACTACCACGTTTGTCAGCAGAGGGAAGCATGAAGTGCTTTAGGAATCTGTCGCTTGCACACCTTTTTGTACCACACTTTTTCTTTCCACTCAACTTTCTATAAAAATGCTTGGAATGCAGAGCTGCCAGGCAGGGTTTTTGAAGCTAAAAAAAAAAGTACGATACGTTTAAAAAATAAAAATAATCACTAATGTAGACATGTCCTGCTATTGCACTTGAGTGTTAACATGGTAAGTTGCTGAATCCAACAATTGTAATAATAATTTTCATTTATCTCCTTAACCTTCAAATTGAAAATAAAATTGCAACATTTTGTGCAAAGTCCGAGTTTTTGAAAGCCGGAGTTCGGCCTGAGTTTGCTATTAAAAGTTTATCGTTGTAGCAACTTGGCAAAGCATCATATCTGACCGAGCGCGAAGCGTTAACTCGGAAAGTACATCAGTTGTCATCACTGGCGTCTTGAAAAGCAACAAACCGTATCTTTTCCCAGCATTTCACCGGTCATTCCTCAGCTCCCGTCCCTGTTGTCACCTCCCGATGAATTGCTCTCTACTGCTGATTACTCCTTTATTTTATTTTTTTTACACTTGCTGTTGGTATTGGCACTGCGACCGAAACATAGTTTTAGAAACCCAGCTTATAAAAGTTTTTATTTTTATTCTCTGAAAGTGCTGTCAGTCCCTCTTTAGGATTGGAAACAAAAAAAAAAAAACAAACTGAAAAGCAGCAGCTTCTGGTAAATGTTGCTTTGTGTACGCAGGAGGCCGGCAACCACAAAACCGTGATCAGATGTTAAAAAAACAAGGTACCTCGATGCAGATTGTAGAGAAAATGACTGACGTGTGTTTGTGTGGGTTTACATAGGAAGTTTGCACACTTCAATATAGCACTCCTTGCTGTACGAAGACTAAAAAAACTGTTTTGTTCTTTTTTCTTTCTTTTTTTTACTCATTTGCATCTTGAAGATTGTCGAAACTTTGATGCTGACGGTCCTTTAATACTCAGCAACTTGTAGTAGTACTAGAGTCAGCTGTGGTCCTGCTTGCAGCCTGTGTATAAAGTTTCATGAACCTAAATGTAACCAGAGGGGAAAGACATTTTAGATGAGAGCAATCTGATTCTGTGCTCGGCACATGCAGCTAATTTTACATCGACTACTCCTTGATTTCCACAGTTGAATCTTTGCGTTGCATGAAAACCTGACGTCCCTCTGCACAATTAGGAATCCCCACTAAATGATCATAATGGAAGCGTCCTTTAAAAGCAAACTATAGTTTTCTAATTCGGTTGGTGTTTCGAGAAAGTTCATTTATAAACCAAGAGTTTTAGTTTTTTGGGGGATCCCACAAGGCACTGTGCTCTCACCAGTACAAAACAAACTCATCATCAGCAAACTTACTCGGCCGACTCAACAACAGAGCGTCTTCATTCAGAGGCTTCTTCAAAACCACTGTAATACGGACTGCTACAGGAGATCCATTGGGATCTACAACTCTCTCTTTGAAGGAAACTGTATAATATGAGTTACAGTAACATTTAATTTCCTTCTGGAATCAGAAAGGTCTTTTTGGATTGAATTTAATTAAATATGCGACATAGAGTCCCATTTCTATTGGTGACTCCTCAAAATGGGAAAGACAGTAAAGAAAGCAAGTGCCGATCTTCATGAATCGGTAAGTTGCTTCGAGGAAATACCTTCTCTCTTTAACGTTGCCATGTCTGCAGTCAGAGCTAGAAAATAGAAACGAGGCTCGCCAAAGGCCCAAGTGTCTGTCTGATGAAGGACCGCGGGGGAAACGCTGATTTGTTTTGGGAGATTATGCTAATAGAATAAAATGCCATTTTAGACCAACACGTTTTTTCTCATCGCAAATGTGGGTAACAACAAAACCCCCCGTCTCGGCCACTAACAAGACGGACCGCTGAAACGGACGATTGGACAGAACCAATACGGCCGTCTCCCAACCGAGTTTAGCTTCCTTACCTGCTCCCCCCTCACACGCTTCATCTGTTCATGTCAGCTCGAGGGGAGTGGGCTTAATACCGAACTTAAAGCCAATCACTTCTCCACATCTTGATTAGACTCGGCTCCTGTCCAGGCGTCTTCAGATGACCGCTCTTTGTGAGCGGTAATATAACGAGGCCCCTCCGCCCCCGCTGTCGTTGTCCGGGTCAGGAGTCGCGCGCCGGCTCGGTCCCACTCTGTACTCGAACATGAGGCGGGCCAACAGGGAAATCAGGTCCTCCTTTATGGCTTTATGGTACAATAAAGGCAGGGTGCAGCTGAACGCTGTGTGTTCTCAGGGAGATATGCGTGTGTATATGTGTGTTTATCCGTACATGGTCAACAGCTTGGCCTCATCAAATCCATTAAAACCTGAGACACCCGTCTGAACATGGGTAAAAAGAGACTTATATGCTGCATTAGGTTCTTATAGGGTTAAACCACAGAGGTGGGGGTCAAAGACAGGTCACCTCTAATCACCATTATTAGCTAAATAGGATCAACCTGTCTGAGAGATGCCATCGCACTTTCATAAGGGATCAGTGGAAGTACGTTTAACTCAAAGGAAGCCCACTTTGTTTTGTGCCGCCTTTATTCATTACTTCCTGAAAGGTTAAACGGATATTTTATTGTGTGAAAATACAAGGTTTCAACATCAACGCACTATTTAAAAGATAAGAAAGAGGAGAAATAAATCTAGTCTTGCCACTACTGCTAAAATCTTCAATTATATCTGTGATTAAAATTGTTAATTTTCAACACGTTTCTTCTGTCTGGAAGTCTTATTTTTTTATGGAGGCTCCTAAAGATACGGTGATTGCAAAAAAGCCTTTTAACCTCAAAACTTGGAGCTCATCGAAAAACGTAAATAATTCAAATACAAACGGAAAGATAAAAAAAAAAATCTGCTCAGTGTTTAGAAACACTTTAAAAACCCCGTTGCTAAAACGGCATTTTTAAACAGTTGAAACCAGATATTTATGTACACTGAATAAAAAGACACAGGCACATTTTTTACTCAGTCTGAAGTGAAATTGTACCAAAATTTTCTTTGTTTTGGATTAGTTCGAATTTCCAAAATTATTTCTATTTGCTTAATGCCAGAAAACTGAGCAAGACCATTTTTTAGAATTTTTTTTTTTTGTAACGTTCCTCGAATTCAGAAGTTTACATATATTTGGTCAGTATCCGGTAAAACTGTCTTTTAAACTGCATGACTGCTTCAGCTTCAAGTTTCAGACAATCATCAGTCGGGATGTAGCAGTACACGGATTTATATTTGTATGTCGGTTCAGTACGGACACGTACCAAACAAATAAAGCATCGTTTCACACCTGAACACATGTGCAGAAAAGCGACACTGAAACAAAACGGACCGCTTTTATTTTGATTATTTAGCATTCATAATTCAAAGTCTCTGTTACTATGTTCTGACTGTTATCAGATTCAAACATCTTTAGACCATCTGTTGTTTTGTTTTTTTTTTTTTTATGCGGTTTTAGGCTTTTAACATCAGCAAAATAATCTCCGTCTGCCTCTAAATCCTCTCTCCGCAGCCATCCGGTTCGGCAGGATGCCCCAGTCAGAGAAGCTGAAGCTCAAGGCGGAGATGGTGACGGGGGAGAGGGAGGTGGTAAACCCCCAGCTCGCTGACCAGAAGACGCTGGCCAGGCAGATATACGAGGCCTACCTGAAGAACTTCAACATGAACAAGGCCAAGGCTCGGACCATACTCACCGGAAAGACCAGCAACCCTGTACGTTGATTTAAAGTGGTGGGTTGGTGAGTGAAAGGCGTTGACTGCACAGGAAGCATCAATTGGTTTCTCCCTAAAGAAATGATTTTGGACAACTCTAGAAGTCTGCAATCAAAGAATCGTCTCTGTGTGATACAGGGTGTCCACGCATCTATGAAAAGTCTTCAATTTAACATATCGTAAATTAAGTCCTTAAAGTCATTTTTAAAAAGTAAGCTGGCCTTACATATGTTAATCACAAGTCTTAAATGTTGTCTTAATTTCATATACGGTATGTTTTTTTCTTCTTTTTTTTCTCTGGACTTTTCTGTCAGGCAAAAGTTTGAGTCATTCTCAGACACCTTCATTGCGTATGACTGCTAACATACCCTGCCTAGCTAAGTAGCTAGCTAGGCAGGGTATGTTAGCAGTCTAGCTAGCATTTTTGTCTCTCATGGGTAAATGGAAATTTATCGCCAGTTAGCTGGATGACGTTTGTTAATTTCTGTGGATGCATGTCTTAAATTTCCTTCGTATTAGTCTTAACGAGGTCTTAAAACGTCTTAAATTTGAGTTTGTAAAAAAAAACCTGCAGTATCTTTTATACCAGAAGAAATGACAAAAAGGACTTTTTCTCTGGGTGGTCTCTACACACGTTCCCCTTTTTTCTTCTTTGTTCATTGAAGTGGGGAAAACGTGGTTGAATTCAGGCCAGAAGCCAAAGCCCAGAGCTGGTTGAAAACTCCTTGGATCTATGTTTGTGGGCGTAAAATGGGTCGGGAAGGACAGGGCGCGTTTCCGTCCATGTTCAAACATACAGTAGATGTTACTCAGAGCCTTTGGAGATCAAAACGCCTGTGGAAAGCCGTAGCTGGGAGGTACTCGGTTGGAAATGTGCGCGTTTGTAGATGTTGTATCTTTTTTTTGTTTGTTTGTTTTACAGTATTCGGTTAATCTAATAAGGATCTTAAAAATTTTTGTCATTTCTCTTCTAAACTCATCAGCCTAAGTTATAACAATCATTAGTTTTACTTTAAAAATCTTATATTTTGCTAGGAGTAAAAAATAAGGATTATGCTCCTAATAATCCCTAGAATTAACATGATTTATGATTTTTTTTTTTCTTTTTTTTTTTAAATCAACCTGATGTCTACTTATCAGCTGCGTTCCTCAGAGAGCTGTGTGTTAGTAAGTCCTGCTTTCCGCTTGCCGCCCTGGATAAAGTTCTCCTGCTACACACCTTGGTGAGCCCCTGACTTTTCCCCTCATTTCATAGGTGCGCGTTGTTTTGATCTAGCATAATATGCTGGCACGCTAGCAGCCTACGCAAACAGCTGCGAAGCTTAAATAGAACCAAAGAACACCCATTACATCCTGGAACATTATTTCTGTAAATAGCGACACAGGCCAAATTTGTAGATGTCTTTCTACTCAGCCGTTGGCATTTCGTTTCGGGCCTGCTGTAACTTTGTTGCGTTTTCTCCGTCTGCCCTCTCTGCCTACATAAAGACTGTAGGTGCGAGGCAGTAATCAGGGGTTGGAGGTGTGTGCATACTTTCCCCTTGTCTCCTTTGGCCTTCTGTTAAATCAGCCTTCATCACCCCGAGTTCTTCTGCAGCAGGTGTAGCCGCTCATCACGGCGGGACTTTTACTCTCTGCTTCCGGTATTGGGTTCCTCTCCATCTTTACATCAGATTTTTTTTTTCTTTTTGTTTTTATAAACAACTGGCTACAATTTTATCTGTCAAGTTGATGTTTAGTTCTGCCTTCAAAGCTCTTCTGTTTGTTGTGAGGGGATTTAGACGATTATTATTATTTATTATTATTATTCCGACGATTAATCGATTAATCGGATAAAAAAAATTGCCACATTCTGCAGGTTTTTTGTTTAGCCACTTTTTTACATACAACAAAAAATCCAAACATGCAAACAATTCAATTATTTGATAAAAAAAAAAAAAAAAACATTTTATTGCCTAAAATGCAGTAACAACATTCATTTAGTGCATGCTAGGTCATTTGTAGCAAAGGATGCAGCTAAAAAAGCTAAAAATACTGCTTACTAATCTGTTTTTTTTCTTTTTTGATTAATCAATGGATAGCAAAAGAATACAGAATTTTGATTTGGGTGAACATGATAATGTTCTGGGTAGAACATTTTTATAGACAAAGGTTTTTCATCTTAAATGGAAAATGTATATATTTCTGTACAGTTTTGGCTTAATTACTGCTCTGACAGTGTTGTTCTGTCAGCAAATGGGCATTTCTAGAGTTCACATACCCCAGTTAATTATTAATCGATTACTAAAGTTCAATAATTGATTAATCACGATTAATCGATAATAATCGAGTGACCTTTCGGCTCTCCCTTCGCAGCCGTTCGTGATCCACGACATGGAGACGCTGCAGCTGGCGGAGCAGACGCTGGTGGCCAAGATGGTCGGCTCGGCGGGGGCCCTCAAGGACAGAGAGGCCGAGGTTCGGATTTTCCACTGCTGCCAGTGCACATCGGTGGAAACCGTCACGGAGCTCACAGAGTTCGCGAAGTCCGTGCCGGGCTTCTCGAGCCTGGACCTGAACGACCAGGTGACGCTCCTGAAGTACGGCGTGTACGAAGCGCTCTTCGCCATGCTCGCCTCCAGCATGAACAAAGATGGCCTCCTCGTGGCGTATGGCTCAGGCTTCATCACCCGGGAGTTCCTCAAGAGCCTGCGGCGGCCGTTCAGCGACATGATGGAGCCCAAGTTCCAGTTTGCCATGAAGTTCAACGCGCTGGAGCTGGACGACAGCGACCTGGCGTTGTTTGTTGCGGCCATCATTTGCTGCGGAGGTGAGGCTAAAGGGAAATTTTGCACAGTTGGGTTTGTTCTGCGCTTTACGACCGTACGTTACACAGATTCACCACACACACACACACGCACACACACAGTGATTCATTCCTTTTCGCTGATCCGTATCACATTATTTTCTGAGAAATTGAACCTTGGATTATTTTTTAATTGAAAGAGACAATCATGGTGTCACCTGTGACTTCCTCTACCCTCAGATCGACCGGGCCTGATGAACGTGTCGCACATCGAGGTGATGCAGGAGAGCATCGTTCACGTCCTCCAGCTCCACCTGCTGGCCAACCACCCCGACAACACCTTCCTGTTCCCCAAACTGCTGCAGAAACTGGCCGACCTCCGGCAGCTGGTCACGGAGCACGCGCAGCTGGTGCAGGAGATCAAAAAGACAGAGGACACGTCCCTGCACCCGCTCCTGCAGGAGATCTACAGAGATATGTACTGACCGGCCGACGAACAGAAACAGAACCGTTCAGAGAAGACAAAGAGCTCTCCGTCAAACTAGGATTCAACCACTTTGAGCCATGCCGTCTCCGATCAGCTTGAAGGAACTTTTCTCTGGCGGACTGGTTCCTTTGGTTGGTCTGGCTTCTCACCACACCATTGCTTGGAACCTTCTGAGACAGAAAAAAAAAAAAAAGAACTAGATCAGACGTGGAACGCCGTCTGATTAAAGCCACTTTGTAGAAATCTGTGTAGCATTTCTGACCAAACTCGGCTATTAACCTACGGTGAACCCTGAAAAGGAGGGAAGACGGGGAACTCGATGACTGCCACTCCAGTTGTGCGTTTCGAAAAGAGATTTTCATACTGAAGTTAAAGAGCCATATAATGTCAGCATCAGTTAAACCACCTCGACCTGGCAGCGATACAATCCTGCTGCTTCAAAGCCTTCCAGCATGTTCTTCTTCATACAACCGGACACATCCGAGGAGTCGCCACACGTACGAACGCAATCGCAAGCCGAATTGTGATTACCGGGTTTTGACTTGAAAATGCATCTTGTTGCACAGCGTAAGCACAAACTTGTCTATGATTTGTTCACAAATGTCTGAGCCGTTTTCCTAACAAAAACACACGCTCAGATGTTTGACACTCCGTCCCGCGCTGAGTGCTCGTGGTTTGTGGTCCGACTCCAACTTGAGCCGCACTAGAATCTCAACAGAAGCGCCTAAATATAGAAATGAATGTTTTCTTTTAGCTTGTGTCACATTGCCTCAGCTATAGCACCTCCCTCCCCCCCGTTTGCTGTGTTTTCACTAAGAAACCGACAGCTTTTTTTTTTCTTAATGTAGTCTTTATACATGTACCCAATCAGTTTATCAGCAGTTTTTCTGCAGTTTGTAGCCTATTTCATATTTTAGAATTTTTTTTCCAATTCCAATTTTTTTTTTTTTTTAATTGTCATCAACAGTTTATAGATTTTTATGTTCATAGAAGAGATGCCATTACATCAGTTTTAGTATTATTCTCAAAGAAGGACAAAATGATGACAGAGTTAACATTTTAACTTGATTTTAACTTTGTTTTAGCCACTAGCATGTTTAGCACCTTTCTGTGTATTCACTACATAGTGTAGATCCTTACCTCAACTCTGAGATTTCCTATGAGTTATTTTCTTTGGCTTAATTTCAAACTGACACCGAAAATAGTTCACCTTTAGCTAGCTTACTTTAGCTTAAAGAGCGTTAGCTCGTCCTGGTTGCGCTACCATATGAGTGTACTGTTCGGAAAAAGACCGGAGCCCAATCAGCGGCGGTTTAGCCAAAAATCATCCAGTCCCAGTTGTAACCCAATGTCTCAATGCATGTTTATAAAAAGGCAACTCTAGCATTTTGCTGTCATCCAACCATTTGTATAAGAAGAACATGCTAGCTTAGACACCAGAAGTAAGGGAAATATCTACTTGGATTTTGTAACATAAAAACATACATGTGGAATAATATGAGAAGCATATGATCATCTGTTTAATATCCACCCATGAAAAACAAAACACCCCTATGAATAACCATAAAATTATTTAGTCTACCTTGATTAAAAAAAAACTGAATTTTTAACGAGGATTGCGTGTCTTTGGACGCTGTAATTTTACTAAACAGGACGGGCAGAGTTCTTCACAATTCAAATTTGTGTAAGTAGTTTTAATCTCTATGTAACGTCTGTCAGACAAGATTTTACATCAAAGTTTTCTTGGGCAAAAAGATATTTTGTAAACATTTTATTTCTTTAAAGTGAATTTGGACTAACAGCTTTGACTAAGAGACCTCCAACAATCGGGGCAGGTTCTCTTCAGTCATATAAGAAATCTTCAAATGCATGGTGTACGGAAAGCAATTATGCACAAATGTTTAGCTCAAATTATTTTACTATTTTACGGCTCTTTTCAAGGTACGTGCAGCTCTACTACTCTTACAGTTATTTTGGTGCTTTAAAAGTAAATTGGATTCGTCTTGTGGAACCTTTTTTCTGATTATTGCTGCGTCATTGTTTTGTTTTGTTTTTTTTTTTTATCTTTTTTTTTCACGCCCTAATGACATCACATTGTGTTTGTACATAGCTAATTACATTACCGTTTACCCCTACTAAAAGCTAAATCTTGAAGTCACATTATGGTAATGGACTATGCACATCCCTAATTTTGCTAAAGACCTTTACTTTCAAAAAATGTGTACCGCTTGTTTGTGTTGCTATAATGTTTGTGTTTTCACTTGAATTAGATCATATTTTTTATACTAAAAACGTGTACGTACGACTATATCTGATAAAGTTTTATTCAGAAATGGCACGATTTGAAAGTGTAAATAGAATCAAGGTGAAACAGGGCGGCCGGCGATGGAAATATCCACAAATCTGAACCCTGCTGGGGACATTCCTTTGGTTTAAACCATCAAAACTGTTGCTTCCAGCTGTTCGTCATTTCGCAACCGAACCGAATCCTTTTGAGCTGAACCGAAGACGGCTTCGGACTGTTCCGGCTTATAACGTTTCGTGATTGATAAAAACTTGACTCCGTCGTCTCTGACTATAGTTTAACGATAAGGAGATATCTTGTTAATGTTTAGCTACGATATAGCGTTGATCATACGTTGAAATAGCGCGTCTTTCGATACTGTTTTCTCAGGTTGCACATCAGAATACAAATAGAGATAATATTTGCACAGAGATTTTTATCAATATCAAATGCTCTTTAGCAGCCTCAACTGCAAAATGTTTGTCTTTAAACTTTTTTTGTTTGTTTGTTTTGACAGATTGAATCTCTGTTTGCTATCAGAGAGTCTAAATGCACTCATAATTAGCCACCACGTCATATGCTATCAGAGATTAGATGATGCAGTAATGTAAATTTAGAACAGACTGCTTTTCAAGCTTGTTTCTGTCTGACTTGCTGCTATATTGTACTAACTCAAACATGAGCTCTGCCACGGATAGATTACCAACCTCCAAGCTGCCTCTAACTTCCTCACTTAGAGTTGAAACCAGATATTTGCATAAACTTTCAATTTTTTTTTTTTTTTTTTTGCCTCGTTGGTTTGACATTCCATCAAACTAATTTCACCAAACTAAACTTTTCTGCTGTAGGCCAGTTAAGATTACTCGAAATTATTTCTTATTTCTAAATTCCAGAATAATTATTCAAATTCTGAAGTTTGCATACATTTTAGTGTTTGATAATCGCCTTTAAAACTGTATGAATTTTCATATTTACCCACAAAATTTCTATAGGAGTGAGATCAGTGCTTTATGATGGCCACCCTAATAAGAGTAACTATTTACATTTATTTTTTGGGTATGCTGAGATCGTCACTGTCCATATTTACTTCAGCATCCCCACGTAATGTTTTTATCTTATTTTTTGTGTGAAGCGCACCAGTACCTCCTGAAGCAAAACAGTCACGCAAGATAACACTGCCAACGCTGTGCTTCACAGTTGGGATGGTGTTCTCGACCCACTTTTCCCTCCAAATGTAGCAATGATCATTATGGTCAGACATTTCAATGTTTGCTTCAACAGATCAACATGTCACCAGCAGGTATTTATCCCCGAGTTCATCTGTAAACTATTATCTGGCATTGTAAGTAATGGCTTCTTCGTCTCCGAGTGGCCTTTCAGCCCATGTTCGACTTGTTTCACCGTACCAACTTCGTCTCTGGGAAATACGTCTCCTACCTTGACGATATCGGCTTGACATTCCCATGTTGTTTATGCCGTCATATAATTAAGCAGATGGCACATCTGGAGATTTACCAGATATGTTTGCTATCGCAATCTTTTTCCTGATTTGTTTTTTATTTTTATTATGATGTCACACAAGGAAGAAGTGTGTGTGAGGTGTTGTCTTAAAATATATCCACCCACATGTAGGGCTTGACTTAAATTTTGTGAATTACCTATCAGAAGCTTACAAAGCCAAAACAACCTCATCTTGGTCTTCTCCCAGTGGCATAAAAGCAAAGAAAACAGTTTGGATTTCAATAAACAACTACTTTTCTCAAATAAAAAGATCTTACTCGTTGTTCTGGCGTTAAGAAAATGGAAATATTGCCTGTAATCTTAACTGATTTACAACAGAAAAAAAAAACTGATTTAATGTCAAACAAAGGAAAACATGTTTTTCATTCAGACTATGTACATGTCTGGCTTCAATTGTATATCTTGTCTCAGATTGCAAAGAATTCACCGAATGCAGCTCAGTTTTTCACCTTGCAGATCACGCTTGGCGATCAACCACCAGAAACATGTGCCTTAGTGTGTGTGTGCGTGTGTGTGTGGGCGTGTGCGGGCGTGCGTGTGTGTGTGTGTGTATATACACGCCAACGTCGAAGATTCACATGATTGGAAAATTGTAAACTATTGACCTGTTCATGTGACCTAACGGAAACCTACAGAATGGTGCGTCAGGTTTTTCAGCAGAAATCGATCGTCAGTCAATGAAAATGAAAGATTTGCTCAAAAGGGTTTTTAAAAGTGAAACTGAAAATGAATGAAACGATGCAAAAAGGCCCGAGAGGTGAAGCTGGTTTACTCTTGGGGGCGTTTTGTGTGACGTAGAATTGACAAGGGACTTTTTAACTTGTATCAGGGATTCTTAGTCTTCCTTTGTTGCACTAGCTCAGGATATAGAAAGGTACTGTTTCTCCGTCCCTGTCTTTCTTATTCAATCAAATACAATAAGTCTGTGCTGCTCTGCTTTAGAGCACACAAACAGAAGCAACAATACAGGAAAATTTTAATACTTGCTTTTCTTTTCCAGTTCGGACAGATTATTTTCCAGGGGCAGCAGTCATAGGAATTAAGTTTTTCTTTTTGTTTTGTGACCTTCAACTTGTTTATTTCTGCAGCTCTAGTCTACTTCAGAGACAGAAAGCATCTTTGGATGTGTTGTCTGTGTGTTTTGTGGCTTGGTTAATAATACTGTAAATGTTTGAATGTACTGAATATTTAGTCATGCATAGTTAGTCCTTTCCAAGAAGGCAAATTGACATTGAATGGATTTAAAAAGAAAATAAAATGATTTTGAAGTCCTCTACCTTGTTTGTTGACATTTGAAAGAACAACTTGAGTCTGTTTGAATATTATTTATTTTTTTAAGCTGCAAATTTGAGCTTTTACAGTTACGATAGAGTAATGGTTTCTCTAACAAATAATGTCTGAGACTGAAACTCTGGGGCCAAACTGGGCTACAGTGTAGCTTGCACATAGTAAATATATTTGTGTATGTTTTTATAGTTCTCTGTAAAAAAAAAAAAAAAAAAAAAAATAGGAATAATCTCACAATGTGGAATCAGAAGAGAGATTAATACTGTAGACATGAACTTAAAACATTTGGAAATTCAAAAAGCTATCTTTGAAGATGAAAGATTAAATATTTTCCACAAAAATGCTCGATACTCATTTCTATGAAATTACACTGATGATACTAATAAAAACTTAAATTTGAGTGAGAATATTTGAATAGAATCCCAGAACCTCTTTAATTCAGTCGTTCGTTCCCCATCTGACCCACAAAACGACGATAGCGGTCTTTTGACCTTGACTCTTGTAAATAAGCAGCCGCTGCCATGCCTGCGGTGGCTCTGATTCCGAACCACTCCAGCAGGGGGCAGTCTAACATTTATCAAATTATCTTACGCTCTTCCTCCTTCTCGTCACATTGTCCAACATGGCGGTGTCCATGCTCGGGTTCTGCTGTTGTGTTTCGCGACACGCGTCCTGTAGCCTCCTGACACCAGCGCGTCTCTTCCTCACACTCGGGTCTAAATTTCACCGCTCCGCCGCTGCGTCCAGCGGACTGCTCCTCACGCTACATAAGCGCGGAGTTCTGAAGGATTCTTTCCCAGAAAACGCAGCACAGGACCAGCTTCCCCGGCTGCTCCAGTGCGCTCCTCAGACTGTATACTGCGGCTTCGACCCCACGGCCGACAGCCTCCATGTGGGCAACCTGCTCGCCATTATCGGCCTGCTGCACTTCCGGAGCGCCGGGCACAACGTCGTCGCGCTGCTCGGAGGGGCCACGGCGCTAATCGGGGACCCGAGCGGGAAAACGAGCGAGCGCGAGCGGCTGTCCGCGGATGTGGTGGAGGAGAACACCCGCGGCATCCGGGAGAGCATTCAGAGGATTTTCATCAACCACGAGGTGCTTTTCCACGACCGCTCGAGGCCGCTGGGCACGCTGAACGTGCTGAACAACCGGAGCTGGTATAACAAGTGGGGGGTGGTGAACTTTCTGTCGGAGACCGGCAGGCATTTCCGGATGGGGACCATGCTCAGCCGCCACAGCGTGCAGTCCCGGCTGAAGAGCGCAGACGGTATGAGCCTGACAGAGTTCACCTACCAGGTGTTCCAAGCTTATGACTTCTACCACCTCCACCAAATATACGGCTGCAGGATTCAGCTCGGAGGCACCGACCAGCTGGGCAATTTGATGTCCGGACATGAGTACATTCACAAGTAAATTTCCCTTCCAGCTTTGTTCCAAGCTGCATTTTGGAAATCGGAATAAGAAATGACCGGAAATCCCTAGTTGTGTGTTTTGATATCCAAAGATCTCCAAAGAATTAGTTGCAGGTTTCACAAGTGAAAACTTTAGTGGGTCTCATTACGTGCAAGCTAGAGGTTCTCAATTGGATTCAGCCCTTGACTTTGACTGGGCCATTCTAAGACAGAATTTGGCTATATTTTCAGGGTTTTTCTCCAGCTGAGAAGTCAGTTTCTATATCAGTTTAAAGGTTTTCACAGCCAAAACCAGTTTTACCTGCCTGTAATTCGTCCCACGTAGATATCCCAAAGCGCTGGCACCATTCAAACAGATCTCTCCATTTGTGCTCCAGTTCTGACCAGCATTTTTACTCTGATGTCCACAGGCTAGCTTCAGCACGTTGAATCGCCTACTTTAAACTAATTACCTATTCAGCAGTTGTTCCAGCCTCACATTAAAAACACTTTAATCATGACCTACTTTAACATTTTTTTTAAGTACTCTTAAACACTCCAGCAGGCACACAAAACATGTAGCTTATAACAAGGAAGGAATGGAAGGAAAGTCATACCTGAAGCTAATAACTGTAGCTGAATGTACACAGGACAGTTTGGAGAGAAATCGATGGACGTCAGTGGATATTTTGTACTAACAGAGAGCAATAGTAAAAATCACTGTAAAAGTAAGCAAATTTTTTTTTATTTTTGGTTGATAAACTTTATGCTCACAAACAACAACCGTAGTCCACTTCAGTGTTTATTCCCTGACCAAGCCATCTATAGCTTGAGCCAACCTCAGCCTTCTAGTTTGGGTTGTTTGTTAGCTTCCAAACAAGATCGTAATCGTTTCATTATTCGGGAGCAAAACATGTTCGGTTTTCTTTTCCACCCTTTACTTCCGCACAAGTCATCATTGATGCTTCCTGCACTGTTGAACTTTGTAGCAGATGTGCTGACAGTATACATTTTTCTCTCTCTTTTGCCAACAAGTGGCCACAACCCTTTTCTTCTTTCATTTTTTTTAGTCGAAACAATCTGCTCTTTCATTACCACGAGATGTTTCCAGCTGCTACATGGTCGTCCATATTTACCACTGCTTCCTGTCTTGGTGGGCATGGTTTTGTTTGAGGTGTGAGGGTGTTTGTTAAAAATGACTTATCCCAAACAGAAAAGCAATGAAAATCTTATTTGTCAATTTTTCCTCACACTTTCAATTTTTTTTTTTTTTTGTACGTTATCTGGCTCTAAAATATGATGACACCTCTTTCGCCATATCATTTTTAGCTGTGGGGAAGAGTGAAATAATCGTCTCCCCGTGTTTCTGCTTTACCTAATTTCTTGTAATGACCAGCTCTGCAATGAAGTTTTACCATATTCTCCCATGTAACCATTCAAATAATTTTATTTTATTTTTTTTTAAGAGTAAGCGGTGAGGAGGTGTATGGCCTGACCATCCCGCTGGTGACCAGCACCACCGGTGACAAGCTGGGAAAAACCGCCGGCAACGCGGTGTGGCTCGACAGAGACAAGACGTCCCCCTTCGAGCTCTACCAGTTCTTCCTCCGACAGCCAGATGCCAGCGTGGAGCGGTACGCAGAGAAGAAAGCTCACCGGTTCCGTTGATGCCTGAATCACAGGAAGCTGAAGTGTATGGTGTGGGTGTTTTGCAGGTACTTGAAGCTGTTTACCTTTTTGCCCCTGGGGGAGGTGGAGAAGCTGATGGAGCAGCAGAGGGAGGATCCAAGCAAACGAATCGCCCATAAACGACTGGCTGCAGAGGTGACCAAACTGGTGCACGGAAAGGAGGGCCTCGAGAGCGCCAAGAGGTCAGAATTGGTCCGCGGAGGGTTTTCTTTTTAAGCTTTGCACCAAATTTTCCCCCAAAGAAACATTGGGTTTAGGTGACTTCCAACTCCCACCTGCAGGTGACAGTATTTCTCACAGGTCGTGTTAAAGGAGCATTTCCCATCTTTGACTAGACCTGTCACAATAGCAAATTTTGCTTTATCATAATTATTGTAATAAACAGTAATGTTGTTTTCACACCATTTTCGAGCAATGTATTGATACTGGCATAATAATGCAAGTCTCAAAGACTTAATAAACTTTTAGGTTTGTACAGAACGCTCCACAATGGAATTGGAAGACATTTTAAATACCCAAAATAAAGCGACCAAAATAAAAAAAGAAAACACACACACACAACTTGAAATCATAAATAAAATGGATTTGGAAGTCTCTGTAAACAAATGTGCTCTTCAAAACATCTTAATCATCCATATTTTTAAACAGTGACGGAGAAAATTTGAAGGCCATCCGTCATTATGACGGCTCACAGAGCTGACCGCTCGCTGCGGATGCCCAGACATTTTCAACTTCACGCACAGAGTACTGGTTACTAAATCGGTAAAAAGACTCCAGTTGAAAATCTTTTCTGATTTCAAAACTTTGGCTTACGTAGTTCTTGTTTCATCCTCTGGATCAACATCAAAACCCTGATCACAGTCAAGCTGTTGCGCACTTCAGGTCCACGCAGATTGGGAAGAAGTTCCATGCATTCATTTTTTAGGTGTGATGGCATGATGTGGATTCTCTGCTCAGCTTGATGAATATTAATTAAGCCAAATTAAAATTAAACGCAATTGAACACGTTAACATGAAAACCATGAACTGGTAAAAATGGATTATAAGGGAATTTCTTTGATCTCGTTGGTCAAATGACGGACCAGGAAAAAGTCAAGCTTGACCTCTCCTTGTGCTGCACTGCTGCCTCAGCCTTTGCTTGATGTCAAGTTATAGTCCGTGGTCAATAAATGTATATATATTTTTCTTCTTATATGTAGATTTTTAATGAAGTTTAATGAAGAAATATTTGTAAAGTAGCCCCACAGAATATGGGATTTTGACAACTGTAAATCACAAAAACGATTGCAAAATCCTGGAGGAGCTGTCTAAAAGCTGTAGTGTTTGTCCCTGCAGATGTACCAATGCGTTGTATCACAGCAGCATTCAGGCGTTGGAGCAAATGAGTGACGAGGAGCTTCAGGAACTCTTCAAGGAGGCTCCTTTCCAAGAAATGTTTTTGGAGCCGGGGACCACGGTGCTAGACGCCTGCCGTATGGCCAGCGCCATCCCTGATGGGCCCAGAGGGTAGGTTCCTCATGAGTACCTACTGTAACAGATCTCTGCCATTGGTTGTGGGGTTGCTTTTTACCAGCAGTTAGGGAAGCTGGTCCACTGAAGGAAAACCTCTGAAGAAGAAAATGGGTGCAACTTTCTTCTTCACGGAACAACTGGAAAGGCATCAGATTATAGTCGTGGGATCTCACTTTTGTCGTTTGTAAAAGACCACGAGTTATTTCTCCCACTGGCGCTGCACACACAGGTTTGTTTTGGTTGTACTTACCCAGAATTTCTTAACTAACCAAGTCCAAAGACTCATCCCATGGTTGTGGAAAAGATGTTAGTCTGCTTTAGAAGGGTCACTGGCCTGCGTAAATTAGAGGAAACGCCACAGCTGATAGCATTTTCTGAAAAAATTTGGTCAAAAACTGCTCGACGATTTATTAAACACTGGAAGGAAAGTGGGAAATCATCGTCTTTGAGGAAGAGATGTGGTTGGGGCGTAAAAAAAAATCCTGAATGATCGCGTTTGACAATTGCCTAAATGTTTGGTGAAAACAATAGGAAGAAGAAAAGTGGGACTCAGGGACATGTTTAGTGGTGAAAGTAAGAACACTCAAGGAATTGGAACTGAACTGCTGTCTAGCCATAAGAAAACTTTTAATCAGTGAAGCTAACTGGGGAAAAAAGTTTCACTTTCCAAGAGGGCTGGTGTCTACTGTACCAGCCTTTAGGGGCAATGCAGTGATCCGGGGTTGCTGGAGTTGATCAGGTCTAGTAGGTCCAACTACATACTTTCTGAGGTGTATGTGGACATGTCCCCCCCCACGCTCCAATGACATAAACTTGTACAACTCATCTTTAATTAAAGTATCAATAATAATAGATGTACATATACGTGAATAAATTGCTGCCTACAAGGCAATTAAAAAAGAATTAAACAAAAAAACAGGGCAATATTTCATAATATAATATGTGAGCCAAAGAGCCACTTCTGTTAGCCTGTGTCTAGAACCGCCTATGGGCTGCAGGTCTGAGGCATTTTGTTAGCATGTTTTCTATCATTCTTATAGCTTGATAGGAAGCCTTATCCAAACTGACAATCCACATTAATAAAATGGTGAAATAATATTGACCATAAAACACTGTATTTATAAAAGATATGAACATTTTTCCTACACAATCCTAACAAAAGTTTTTTTTATTGTTCTCTTCACAATATTTATTTATTTGCTATTATGATTTGTTCTTTAAATTGCCATTTATATTATTTTTTGGTCTCAGGAGATGATTGAGGGATGGAGAGACTGATGTCTGGTTCTTTAGGTTCTGACAGGTCTGCCGTGTTCCTCTCCTGACCCATTTTGTCTGATATCAAACTGTGAGCCACTGAATATCGCCGACCCATTGTTTTTAATGCCCCTCTTAAACGTCACTGTAATCGTTTAGCCTGGAATGTGTATCTTCCCACTACGTCTGTATTTTTGCCAGAGGTTTTGCTTCTAAGGACGGTGGAGTATCAGGTGGACATTTGAAAAAGACGCGGGCTATTAGCAGCTCACCGCGGCTGCGCAGTGTCCGTCTCTAAGCAACCGTGACAACAGCGTCAGTTCGTGGGGTTGGGTCCTATTTAGGTCCCGCAATGACAATTTAGCTGACCTAAATATTCCCCGTGTTTTGTTTTGGTCATTATTATTACACTTGTTGTTGAGATGTTTGTGATAGGTGTGTCTGTCGGACATTTATAGCAATACGGAATAAATCGCGTCCCGTATTGGTTCAATAAGGGGAGGAGAAAACAACAACCACCTGTCATTTTAGGCTAGTTTAAGCTAACCTGAATATTTACAACTCTCTTGTTGACACACTGACATCACTTACCTACTGTCTTTCAACCACTTTGAAAAGCTTTTCTTCGTCTCTCCAACATCTCTATCCCTCCCCCTCTTCCGTTTTCTGTTTTGTGCCCCGGAGTTTTTTTCTGCCGCCCATCTTTAGCTCCTGTTGTCGAGAGCACTACTACAATTCAAATTTAAAAGAAATAAAAAATACGCGCCTTAGCGCGTTCTCGAAGGGCCCAAGCTACCTGTATGGGAGGGGAGAGCGGCTAGCAGGAGGGGAGGGGCGCCAAATCAGTGCTGTTCCTCTGTTATTTATCATTTCATACACAAACAGCTGTTACGTACATAAAATGCTGACTAGAAACAAATCCCCCACATCGTTTTTGCGCCCCCTCTAGTGCAGCGCCCCTATGCGTTGCATAGACCTCATACCCACTTTTTGCGCCACTGGGTCCAGCAACATTATGAGCCCAAAGATTGAGGTCTGCCGACTACCTGAATATAAAGAATGATCAGAATATTGTAGCTTGTCAGCCATACAAGCTTAAGTAGTTAAAAGTTCTTGATTTACCTGAATCTTATGTGTGATCGCTTGCGTTCAGGTATCGGATGATTTCAGAAGGAGCAGTATGGATCAACCACACAAGGGAAGACAAACCGGAGCAGGTCCTCATCCCCAACATCCACATACTGTCTAATGGACTCACCCTGCTCAGAGTGGGCAAGAAAAACTTTCACATCATCAAGTGGCTCAGCCTCTGAGGCTGCCCCATTGACTTACAGGGAAGGTAGGAGGAAAAACTTGAGAGGAGTCTGTGGGAGATGTTGATGGACTGATAAATGGCTGGTCATTTAGTGTTATATACATACATATGTAGATGTGCTGTTAATCTAAAGATTTGCTATTAAAACAACATTTGGTAAAGAGATCTTTTTCTGTTGACTTACCTCTGCAGCAGACTTTTGGGGCAGTGAACACTAGAGGGCGACATTGCCTGTGTGGCCGTCCACAGAGAACCTAAGGCCATTTATCCTACTGTAACCTTTCAAGTAAACAGCTGCTCACCCTAAGTAAATTGCATCATTTCTCCCAAAGAGCTTACGGTCTTATTTTTTACCAAATTATTGTTTTTAAAAAATGTTTAATTATGGTGCATTTGTATTGTTGCAGTTTTAATTTTCTTTCTTCTTCTTTTTACTTCTGTAGAGTGTAACACAACTTACACACATTAGAAGACGACGATCTCATGTTGGGGGGAAAGACAGTTTATGATGCAATTTGAGTTCAAAAATAAGTTTTACTTAAATACTATTTATGTAAGGTATTTTTCCTGTCCAATATTGTTGTTTGAGAAGAAATTCTTGCTTTTCTGCAAATGTGATCGTTTTTTTGTTTTTTTATCTCTGTTTTTGCTATTTGTTTTTTGCAGATTATAATTTCAATTTTACGTTCATCAATATTTAATAATACATTTATCAAGTGCTTTCAAAGTGTTTTTCTGGCAGAGGACAAAAGGAAATGGCAAGAATACACACATAATTAAAGAACAAAGATACGATCAAATATATGTGGTTTTCTATGCATCATGTGTAGCGTTTATCATATATAAAATGCAACCTAGATACATTAACTGTACCATGACCAGGTAATACCCGGTTTTGTTTTGTTTGTTTTTTTAACAAATTTGAAACCAACAGCTACAGGCTAATAGTCAATCAGTGAGGGGAGCTGAAAAGGTCATTCAAATAACATCAAAACCAGAACCAAGTGACCACTACACAGCTTTCTAGCTGGTAAAACTTTCAAGCTTCAGCTGTCAAAACTCAAAGCAGCTATTTCACTTTTTTTTTTTTTTAAGTTGAAACATTAAATTTAATTTTGCAGTGTATGTAATACTCAACCTGCTCTGTAATTTATTTTATGTTTTCATAGCAATAACTTAAAACAACTTGCTGTGAAATAAAATGATTTGAAAATGCAGCTTTAAAGATCAAATCTGAACAGCATGTTTGTAAAACATGCAGACACTAGTTAACTGTCTTACAATTAAATATTTTTGATTAATACCTCCCGGCTGATCAAGATTGAAATTGTGTCGAAATGTACGCTTATTTACAAAGTTGGCCCAGATTAGTTAAAGTGCTGGCGCTTTAAAAAAAAAAAAAAAAACATGGGCGTGGCCTTCTGCGTTTCAGCAAATGAACAGCCTCGCTGGGATTTAAATAGCTCTGTGTGTCAATCACATGCTCTGGCCCTCCTCCATCCGAGCCCAGCCTTCTCTCTCAGTCCCCACAACGCCTCTGAATCGCCATATTGGGTACTGAGGTTACTCTGCAGTTTCTCTCAGTCCGGGACGGAATTGACAAGAGCTCCGTCGGTTCCTCTGCAGTTTGTTTTGATGATTCGCGGGGACTATCTTCGGCGTCAGAACACCGCAGAAGCCGTTTGCGCCTCCAGCTTGACATACGCATGGCATAAGCCGTTTCACGCCTGTTTCGGATCTTTCCCCCCGTGACGAGGAGATACCCGTTGTTTTTTTTTGTTTTTTTTTTGTTGTTGTTTTTTTCTGTATTTTTTTTTTCTCTTCTTCTTCTCTCACTCTCCGGCGGCGTGTGTTTTTTTTTTTTCTTATGAAAACCGGACGCTCCTGGCTGCTCGAAGATTCAGTTTTTTTGGGGGGTAAAATGTCAGACGTTCGACTTTCAAACGGAAGCCCGACGTTGGAACGGACGGAGCCCCGGGTTACGGAACACCCGAAGCCGTCAGCCTGCCGAAGCCTCTTCGGCTCGGTGGACCACGAAGAGTTAAAGAGGGATTTAAAGGGACATATGCGGGAGCTGCAGGAGGCTGCGTCCGCCAAGTGGGGCTTCGACTTTGCCAGTGACAAGCCGCTGCCTAACGCCAGGCTCACATGGGAACTAGTGGACCCCGCTGAGGTCCCGGATTTCTACATGCGGCCCCCGCGGAGGGAGAAAGGCGTCCGCTCTGGGAATAACAATGTGGATCTAAACGGGAATCATAGCTGCGATACGAGCATGTCTGACGCACTGACGGAGTGTACGGAGCAGTGCACCGGGCTGAGGAAAAGACCGTGTCACGGTACTACTTTTTCTTTCTTTTTTTTTTTTTTTTTATATATACATGTTTTCAGCCCGAATTCGCTGCTGTGTAACAGACAGTCCGACGGCTCACTGTGTTGGCACATTGCTTTCATAAATACATCAATGTGGAAAGTAGTAAAATGAAAAAAAATAAGCTTTTTTTTTTTTTTCCGCAGACACCACGGCGCAAAGTAAGAGGTCACGCAGCAGCCCAGATGAAGTTAGTTGTCCAACCCTGAGCCACTCTGTTGAACACACACCCAGAAAGTCCAGTCCCAAGAGGCAAACGTGAGGACTAGTAAAACGGTAAGAAAGTTAAATTATATTTTGCCCCCCCCCCCCTTTTATCACACACGATGTCAGAAAAACTAACATTACATATACGTGGTTTAAAAAAAAAAAAAAAACACCGTGGCCCTTTCTACCCGTGGCATATAATACACTGTTTTACGTCGTTAATTTCGATTAAAATTTATATATATTTTTTAATTTATTTATTTTTTTGTGGACAACCAAACGGAACATTTTGTCGACTCGTGGAGTTTTATCGATGAAAGTTCTGCCCCGTTAACACCAGACAGACAAACGTTGCGAGTGAAAACAAGAAAAAGGAAAACAAAACTGAGCTGGACATTATTTTTAGCCCTTTAACTGCAGGTGTTTCGGTGCTGCTCGTTTCCTACTTAACTGTAAACAAGTGCTGAACAACAGTGTAGTAGTAACACGTCAGCAGCCACTGCCCTCACAGCAGAGCGGGGACGGAAAGGGGCTGGTCTCAACGAGAGCTGCAAAAACACACACTCCTGTTACAACACACACACATACACAGACAGACAGACATCTATCCCTGCAGGGGGAGAAGAGCGTGCAGGTCTGAAATCAAGTGGGTCACAGTGAGGAGAGGGTCTGGTTTAAAAAAAAAAAATCACGTGGTGTGTGTGTGTGTATATATATATACAGGTATATTTTAAATAATGAAAAGAAATAATAAAACTTAAACAGCAGAGGCTGTATAATATTTTTTGAATTCCTTTTAAATAAGAAATTTGTAATATTTTATAAATGCAGAAAGAAATTTATAACTTCTGCTATGTATGTTTTTAATGATACCTTAACAGTTTGTGCATACATTTCTTCTTCTTTTAGATTAATTTCTATATATTTTTAAAATGGGAAGCTAACCTGCATCTTAATTGTATGAGCTAAAAAAAAATAACACTCGACGGAGAAGCTCGCAAATTATGACTTAAAATGTAAATGTAGCTTCTAGAAAAACAAAAAAAAAAACTACAGAAACAAACAAAAAAATGCTTTCTGATGTTTACAAAAATAATGATAATTTTGTATTTCACATGGAGGCTCTTTAAACAGTTTTTCCACATCAGGAAACACATCCTCAGGAAAAACTCAACTTCTTTCTTTGTTTGTTGTTACAGAAAATGTTACACAATGTTCTGTTGTACTAACTTGCATGTTTTTCTTCTCTCTCTCTCTCTCTCTCTCTCTCTCTCTCTCTCTCTCTTGTTCTCGCCCCACAGAGAAGATGCCCCCTCCCCCTTGTTTTTCCCTAAACGTGGGAGACCTCAGTGTTGGCTTTTTTTTTTTTTTTTCTTTTCTTTTTTTTTCTTTTCCTTTTGGACGAGGATCTACGCAGCATCAGAAACATATCAGCTCTCCTGAAGACTGGGGAGGACGCTGTTGAAGCACTGAATAGAAACACTAAAGTTTTTTGGCACTCAGTTAAATGTTACTGCCTCTAACAGCAGTCGATGTAGCAGTGTGCAATTAGGTTGGATTTCCTTTTTTGCTCCTTATTTTTCTTTTTTTTTTTTTTTTTACTACCTGTGTATATAAATTAATAAATAAATATATATTTCTCTTCATATGTAGCACATAAGAAACATTATGATTTTTTTTAAAACAAATCCTTTATGCTAAAAGTGTGAAATTTGATTTGACTTGAAGAATTGCAGTGTAGTTTGACTTATTTTTATTTTTTTCTGGAAATGCTGTTCTTGCTCGTGCGAAGTTGACACGGTCCCTAATTGCTACACTTTAGAAAAAAGAAAAAAAAAAAAATCATGGCTTCTTACGGTTTCTTTACAGCGTGACTTCACTCCGTCGTTTTCCTAACTCGACATTGAAGAATGGTACAAATGTAGCTCGTATATTTTTAATTTTGTTTTTTTGTTTGTTTTTTTTTTGGCCACAATCTTTAGCTCTTTTAAGAGGAGGAAACTTAAAAAAAAAAACAAATAAGTGAGGATATTCTATTTATTTTTTGACTTTTAGGGTTGCTTTTAAGCACCAGTTTGCCCCCCCCCCCTCCCTGTTTTAGTTCTGCACTCCTCAGATGCGTTGGACTAGCTGAGATATTTACGGAAGGACATGCAAACTTATTGACTCTACCCTGATGTGCCTTGCTGCTTTTCAGATGGAAGGGTTTTTACTTTAGAAAGCGGTTATATCTCCTACAATACCAAATACATGGTTGCTTTTATGTAGATGACTTCACATCGAATTTCTTTGTGATAACTTAGGGGCTTTTTTTTTTTTTTCTTCTCTTCCATCCCCTTCTCCCTCCCGACCCAATATTTTAAACCTGCTGAGGATGCAAGTGTGAGGATCTCAAAGCTTCTCCCGTATTTGACGAATAACGTCTCGTCCCACAAATGCCTGTGTAATTGTGTAGACATTTTTAATTTTTTATTTTGCAATGTACATCTGTACATATTTTGTAAAAAAAATAAAAAATAAATAAATAAAATAAAACAAAAAACACTGAGAAATTATACTAACTTATTTATGTCAAGATTTTTTTTTTTTTTTTTTTTATGTAGAGTTTTAAAAAAAAATGGGTCCTTGATTACGGTTATCCAAAGTGGCATTTACGTTACTATAATTGTTTTTGTTTTGTTAAAGCATATTTTATTTGGTAGATTTTTTTTTTCCTCCCCCTTATAAGGTTGCAGACTGAGCCTGATATTTGTTGTGCCGTTTTGTAATGTGTGGATAAAAAGATGTTGCAATCAATAAAAGAGAAAATTAAAGTTGGACTTTTCTCTTCTTGTTTTTACTTTTTGCACTGTAAGAAGTCAAAGCTTAGCATACGCTAAGTGCACTATGTCGGAAAAAGGAACTAAAATTATACGTACATTTTCATAAAACATTTTTACCATTCAGACTTCTATTTGGTATTGTTTGGGGTGTTTTTTTTTTTTTTTTTTATTTAAAATCCACCAAATGTGGTGTAATGTCACTTTTTGGGTTCAATCAATATTTATTCCGGACACATTCATAACTATAAAAAAAAAAAAAGAAAAATTTATGTCTAATTCAAATCCTACCAGCTGTTAAAGTGTAAATTAGCTTTTAACATAAATGAATGGAAATCAGTACAATGTCCTGATCTATGGAAATACAAACAGGTGTGTGTTTGAGAGAAATATAAAATGTCTGATTGTATTTTAGCACTTAAATACATCTAAATATTTTTCCCAATGTAAAATGTAGGAATTACAATGCACAATGCAATTTTTTTTATTACATTTTACGTGCCATCTTGATGTCATCTTGTTTTAATCTGCCGCCCCTTGCTGTCTGAAACCAGACTGCTGAGTGTCTCGGTTTCAGTCACTGCACATCTTTGGCTGTAAAAACCCAAATAAAGGTTTTCACTGCGCAGAATTTCCCTGCCTCCTCCTCATGCCTCCAGCGCAGGAGGACACCTGCAGCAGCTTGTTTTTATTCATATTCTTTAACACTGGTGTGTTATGAGGGGTGGAAGTGGTCTCTGTGTGTGTGTGTGTGGGTGGGCGGGTGGGAAAGGTGGGGACTGTCCGGTTCCAAAGCGTGCAGGTGGACAACCTCAACCCAGCCGTTCCATCAAACCTCCCCCGACCCCCACCTCCGAGCTCGAGCCCCATTGTCCCAGTGTGTGGGCCTTTGTGCCGAAGGCCATTGTGTAGGGGCCGGGGCTGGCCACTGTTGTGTCTGGGGCTCCTCTGTTCAAACAAAGGGCCCGTCTACAATCCTCCACCCCGCCCAAACAGCAGACTGCCTGACTGATTGACTGACTGACTCGCTGGCCGTCTGACTGATTGACTTCATGACTAGGTGAAAAAGCAAGGGAGGGAAATATTGTGGCATTGTGCCCGAAATGCTGAGTTCACATCAGTATTACCCGCTTCCAATGGGCAAAAGGTCAATTAGTTCAGTGATTCAATTAAAAAATTGAAATGCGACGATATTTATTCACATATGTACGTTACCCGCGGTGTTAAACAAAAGACACAAAACACATTTTATTACTGGTATTTCTATGTACTGTACAGTATATGCACTCGGGTCTCACCAGTTTTGCCGTCAGTCAGTCACAGTGATAAATGGGTCATTATTGGCATTTCTGACAGTGTAAGTGGTGTCGAGTCCTGCTGGAAAGTGAAATCAGCATCTCAGTGAAGTTTGTCATTAAAGGCAGGCATAAAGTGCATTGAAATATGACTTTGGACTTGATAAAACACAGCGGGACGAACCGCCGATGACATGGCGACCTTCCACTTGACCTCAAGCAACCAGAATGCCTTGTCTCTGGTACAGAATTGGCTCAACATGAGGAAGGCGAAAGTTGTGGGCCATGCATCTGTGTCTGGTTGGCTTTGGTTCACAATTTTAAGCCAACCATTTTTTCTTCCACTTAACTTTACGGTAGCCTATTTTGATACGGCACTCTTTCTTTCACAACGTATCTGGTGTTTGCCCTGGTTATGTTTGTGTTGTGACATCTAGTAACAAGCGTTGTGAATCTTAGCAAAAGCGCTTCGCTTCGCAGTCCTTTCTGCTGGAGTTTTCCTTCCACTCAACTTTCTGTTAATATGTTCGGATAAAGCACTTTTGTGGCTCCCCCTGTGGATGGCTTTGACGACTGCCTGCTGAAGAGCTGTCTAGTTGGAAGTCACCTCATAATAGTGTTCGCCATAACACTTCTGTCTAAATAATGTCATTGGCCTTGCATGACGATATTAAAAATTTTCAGAGAAACATTTTTTTGCTTTTAGTCATTTTAAGCCGTCATTGAAAACGTTCACTTTCCAATTCTTGAAATATCACTATGTAATAAGTTTCACATTTAATTTAGCTAGTCAAATAAATTAACTTTATATGTATTTGTTTTAAGTAGCCATAAAAATGACAGTATTTTTTCCTATAAATGTATTAACACATGCTAAAAAATGTGATATTTTGCCGCTCGTCCAACTGAAACTAAAATAAACGTGAACACAGAAACGCAGAATTGACCTAAAACATTTTTTTTTTTTTTCCACAAACTGTAATTCCAGGTGTAGCGAAAACGGGTCAGCTCGAATATGTAGCTGTGCTTCACGTCGGATCGCTTCGCCGTATTTTATTTCCCTCCTTCTGCCCGCACAGTCAGCACAAATACGCGAAAGATTTGAGTCAACAACCTGTTATTTCATAAGTGCAAACCGGGCGTTTACTTATGCCTCTGGGCTAAAGGAGGTCGGCCCATAATCTCGCCGTACTGCAGGAATAATTACACACTTACAAAATGTTGCATTGTTTGCGAAAGTCCGACCAATTTGCTCATGAATCATGACCGTTTTTTCTGGCAAATTTGGAGCCCACCCCCCCTGTCTCTCGCTGGCCTGTTTTGCATTTTATTTCTTCATATTTATAACTCCCACACTTGCTGAGCTCTCATTGTTTGGGCTTTGTTTCTGTGACTTTTCCTCTCCACCGCACCGCCCCTGGTTACACAGTTGAAATGACGATTACATAGACAACTTGATTTGCCTTGCAAATTCATACAATCCCTTATCATTCCCGTCAGGTGCCTTCTGGGGATATTCGCCGGCCAATTCATTGTATGCAACTTCCTAAATTAAGCGGTTCACACAAAACTGGGTCACTGGGAGACAACAGCCAGCCCAAACCAAACCCGCACTGAACTGAACTCTAGGAAATTCCTGCAAGACGCTCGGTTTAAACTCTTTGCTACGTTTCCTCCGTGTGCCAAGAATTCACGCTTCCGTGCTACATCAACACAAACAGGTTACCTTTTCCTGTTAACCGCCCCGACACTTAATATAAAGCCACAAGTTCCTCCCTGAGTTTCCTGTCGAGCCACAACATACGTCATTGAACTAGTCCCATGGCACCCCAGCCTCCGAAAGAAGGGAAAGCACGAGACTGCAAGCACCTCACATCCCTTCCTCTTTCTGCCTCCGCTTCTTCTTCTCGAGCTGAGTCGTTTACACTTCAATTAAAACCATAACATTTTTGTTGGGATCCAGACACACTGGCTGTAATTTTTTTATATTTACTAGCTTTTTATTTTAAAAGTTACAAAACTACATTTAAAACACTTTTTGAAACCGGGTATCACAATGACACTTATCTGTAACACCCTCTGCTGAGGTGTGAAGCAGCTACTCCACAGGTGTGAAAGCGCACATGCGCAGAATGGTTTTATCTGCGCGGGCAGATAACAACAAAGGCAATGGCGGATAGCATTGTGCTGGGTTGTGCTACTTAACCTGTTCAGGTTAACTCAATTGATGATAAGGCATATATGTGGAGCGCTTCTCTCGGTACATGGGAGACGGAAAGAAGGTGATTTGCAATGAGGCGGAAGCTAAAGATCAAACGCGCGTGAGCGTTAGATGACATGCTAAAATCACAGCGCCACACAGTGGCCTGGCATGGCAACTAAAGCTGACTCTAGGTGTCTAAATGTGGAACTTTTTCCCAATCGACAGCCGAAAATTTTCAGTTTTCAGTTTTCAGTCACTGTTGTCCGTGCAGGTCCGGATTTATGGAGAAAAGCTTTTTCTTGAATGCAAATTACAGTTACAGGTAATGCACATAAACTATGTATGAACTAACGATACCAAATGATGATGGTAGGTTAATATTACGTCCCTTGGCCTGTAGCTTCATGTTATCCCACCCCTCCCAAAAAGAAAATACTATAACTTCATTGTTTTCAAATATTGTAGTAAGTATTGTATTGTTGTTGTAAGTATTGTTAAGTACTGTTTATATTCATACATTCCCAAAATACTATTACAACTCTTCTATTATGGACCTGTGGCTCTTATATGAAGTGCAGTCAGTGCAAGACACACGTTTAAAAATTAAATAGATTAAATAAAATTATTTAAAAAAAAAAACATCTGTAGCCCTCTGGACTCCGAGAAAATTGGGGCCTTGGGCTTCTGCCCCTGTAAGCCCTTTCTAAGATCTGGCCCAGGTCTCGTGTGCATTTTATCTATGCGTCTGTGTGTGCGTGTGTGTGTGTTTCCTCCCCGCACAGGGAGGGATTTGGATCAGATTCACAGTGGAGCGAGTCGTATCTGCAGGAGTTGCAAGTTGCAGCGCCGTGGTGCGGTGTGAGTTCAGGATTGACTGGCAGGCAGAGAGCGGAAAGGTTAAGAGGTGAGAGATGCCGCAGAGCAGTGAATGACAGATGTGCAGATGTGCTTCAGCGGCACGGCTGAGAGGAAAAAGAAAGGCAGGGAGAAAGCGGGGGAGCAGGGGTGCCGGGGGTAGAGCTCATTAAAGCGGCACACCTGCAGCCTATCAAAGAGCCTTTATCTTCTATCAGCCCAAATCTGCTCAAGCACGCAGCTCAAGACATTGCAAAGCTAGCATGGGCCGCGTTGCACGCTCGCTCTTGACTCGCCCGTCCTTTATCTCCCCTTTCTCTCCTGACCAGCGCCAGCGGACGGTACCTGGAACAGAAATCCTGTCAGGAATGCTCAGGGATGCGTTCAGATGCATCTGGCCGAGAAGCAGCTGCAGAGTTCCCAGTTTGGAGCATCTGTGCTGTGGAGATAGAGAGGCCTTTTCTTCATGCTCAATTTCATGTTGTTCTCTTCTGGTAAAGTCAATGCATGGATAACTTATTATTTATTGATTTAGCTGCTGCACCATGTAAAGTAAGAAAAGGCCTCTCTGAAAAGAGTCCAAGAAACAGTTCTGTGTATTTGATAAATTTAGCTGCTGCCGATTTTGGTCTGCGATATATTTATATAAATAGGTCTAGTCACACTTTTCACATGTGACCATGCACAAAAGAACTTATTCTGTATTTCAAAATCTCACCGATTTTCACGTTTTATTTTATCTGCAGGTACTTAATATTGAGTTGTTCGATGGACTATATTTTGTTTCTGTACTACTGTAACAAGTCAGTTTCCCCACTGCGAGATTAATAAAGTTATATTCTATTCTATTTTATTCCCTAAACAATGTATAGATATTGCTAAATAATAATGATTAGAATGGTGACAGCCACAGCACTTCATATAACACTTTAAAAGTGACGGAGAACAGGAAATCTTTACATTTCATTTTTTTTTCTCTAGGAAAAATCTATTTTCTTAACTTTTTCTCTTTTATAAGAAAATCATTTTATTTTGGCATGACATGACTTATATAAGGTTTTTATTTTCTAAAGGGTGAAAAGTCACTGAATCTAGTCGTGTTACATCCACAAATTTCAATATGCTTCATTAGGATCTTATGTGCTAGATTAACACAACACAGCACATAATTGTGACCTGGAAGGAAAATGACAAATAGAAATCTGAAAAGTGCGCCCTGTTTGTTCGTTTGCCTTTACCGCGATACCCCGGAATAAAATCCAGTCCATCCAACTGGCTTCAGAAGTCACGTAGTTCAAATCGGCCGCTCACCCAACCCTGCAGGCCGGGTCATTAATCAGAGAAGCAACCAGAAGGTCTGTGATAGCTCTGCAGGAGTTACGGAGATCCAGAGGTTCAGGCGGAAAAAAATTTGTTGGTACAACTATTAGTTGTGCACTTCACTAATCCGGCCTTTACAGACGTGTTCACATGTTTACACACCCTAGGCAACATTTTAGAGAATAGAGAACAAAAGTGTAACGCTTTTCACTTACAGTTAGCGGTTGGGTGAAATCGTTTATGGCTCGACTGTGTTTGCGCCTTCTGAGTAAATTTCAAATTGAAAAGCACTTTATTGACCCCAAAGAGAAATTAAACGAGGCTGTTATCTTCAAAGAGTTGTTTGAGGTGCTGATGCCCGTTTTTCTGTGACAGAGGATGCTCAGAGTTGTTCATAATTTCCAGCATTCCTTACCAGCTTGTTGCTACCCCAACAGATAACGGCAGAAAACCCAGACATTTAGATAAGATCTGCAGCGTCTTGCTGCAAACACTGAAGGACGTAATAAGCTTCGTCAAGATGTAATGTACAATCTGCTCTGTCCCTTCTTGTTGAGTCTCCAGTTCAATCTGTTGTCCAGGTGACCACCAAATTATACATCTCTGTCATGATGGAAATAGTTTAAACGCGTTTCTCTTGAAATATGGAATTATTTCTTTTCTTCTGTGTACATTTGAGATAAAGCTGTGGCACTGTTGGAAGAAATCCATTGGAAGTCCAGTTGGCAGCTCGCCACACGCCGTGCTGGGAAGAAGGAACGCTGATAAGAGTGAACTTTTAGATGTAAAGTGAACAGTTAAGCTCCCGGTAAAATACATTAAAGTGTGTGGAGATGACGAAGTTTGGTGTGTATGAATACGTTTGCGAGGCAGCACCATGATTAAAAGAGCCATTGAACTTTTGACCTTATACGTTGTGTGTGTGTTGGGGATGAGGGCGCTAAGTGACTGCATATGTAACTGAGTCTATATTAATAGTTGTATTTTTGCACAAAATGTGTTCTTTGATGTGTTTGTCCACTTGTGCTTGACTGTTCTTGTGTTCCTCTGTGTCTACTGTGGGGGG
>CAEGAE010030662.1:0-29045 GCA_903067095.1 Girardinus metallicus | reverse complement strand
GCTCATATAAATCATGGCGCACTAAGCAAGATTGGTGGCGTCAACTAACTCACTCACTCTTTGGTTACCTAGCAACAGCCTGTTAAGTGACAGCAGCAGTTTAAGGTTTCTCCACTGTGCCTCATGACGGCTTAAAACAAAAACAACAATGGCGTGGAGTGAAAACTGGATGAAATAGGAAGAGTTACACCACCAATTGGCAGTTTTTCAGATATTTTATTGGAATAAAAAACAACTAATAATTAATATTGATTGATATGAAAGTTTCCAAACTTCCACATTACAGAGCAGCCCTTTTCCCCACTGAGCTCCTTCAGACTAGCCAGCAGCAATTAGCAAACTCCTGGTAAAACTGCTCATCTGTTGAGCCCATTATACAAACAACTACCTGCATGAGTTTTTAGAGACCTATGCCCAATTTCAAGATGTTTCAAGCATTTTGATAACTGAAAGTAACATAACTACTTGACTGTGCTATAAAATGCCTAATTCTGCCCCTTTATGATGTTCACTCTGCCCTGTTTTTAGCTCCACCATAGCTCCTTACCCTGCCGAAGAAAAATAAATCCTCCAGTATGAAGGTGCATCTCCCTGAGGATTGTGATTTCAACCTTTCAGCCATGCTCCTTACTTCTAAAGGCAATCGTCTGCACTACATTTCATGTAGAGGTATCAGAATACAGGGGGCCAAACTTTCCTTCCATTTTAGCTTTATTTTGGTCGATTACATGAAATATAGAGAAGTTTGTGGTTGTAATGTCAGACATTTTTGGAAAATAAGAGATAAAATACGTTTAGAGGGTGAGATTGTTAAAGTCTGTAAGAAGGGGAACGAACCCGCCACCAATATCTCTGGGTTGCGGGTCAGAAACCTTCTGCTTTTCTGTTGGGTGGTTGTTTTTACAGCATCTCTATGATAGAGAGCTGCTAGAAGAGCCAACCACCCTAAAACAATCACCTTTTACCAGCAGGAGGAGTTTGATTTAAATAATTTGGACAATATGGAAATAAACCCTACAAGTTAAGGCTGTGTTCACATTAGCTCTGTTTAGTCCGCTTCAATCAAACTCTAGTTCGTTTAACTAGAAAGTCCGGTTAGTTTGGGGAAGTATGAATGCCCAATCAAGCTGATGTGGACCAAAAAAGTGGCTTAAGTGAACTTTGGTGTCATTCAAATGCATATGTGAATGCCAAGCGGACCAGAGATCGCTACAAAAGCAGGAAATGGACTACAGCACAGGGAATTCTGGGTAAATACAACCAAAACAAGCACGCATGTGTAACAAAGTTTAACGACAAAAGAGAAATCCTACAACTGCTAAAATCTGACATTTCATAAAGAAGAATGTCTTCTTCTGAGATTTTCATGTCATTTCCTTCAGTGAAATGCTGCTGCAGCGCCACCACAGACAAGGAGGGGAACAGCTTTTGTAATTAGTTTGGCGTAAAAGCGAAACGCACCAACGGAAACAAGCGTTACAACTTTGGTCCCGAATCTAACGGACTATCAGAAGGGGAAACAACCTACATCAGTATATTGTAGCGCTGGCTGAATATTGGGGTCATCACCTGGATTAAAGGCAATTCTGCAGTTTCAAGCTTTTCTGATTTAAAAAACAAAATAAATACCTACCATCTGTGGTGAAAACCCCCTAAATCATCGTAACGCCTTCAGTACAAACCTTGTTTCTTGTAATACTCCTCCCAGGCTTTCGTGTAGTCCTGAGGTGGCTGATTCTGCTGACCTGCAACGACCAAACAAAACAAAGTGCGTTAATACACACAAGTACAAAACAACAGAGGGGAACAAACAAACATCCTACATTTCTAGCCACAATTCAAACATTCATTACTTAATTCAGTAATGGGGGGAAAAAAAATAATGACACGTTGGAAATCTCTGGCATCAGATCTGATAAAGCCCTAAAGTAACGAATCTGTGTCAACAGCTCAGTCCTGCAGATAATTCAAAGTCCTGCAGTCTAAACAGCACAGGCGGTGGAGGCTTACTGAAAAACAGAAAGCCCGGCAAAATAACCCAGACCTGAAAAAGAAGCGGATTCAAAGCCCAGTGGCTGTTTAGACTGGCTGGTGTTAATAGGTGTACACTGAAACTACAATCATATACCCATTTTCTTGTAATATTCCTCCCAGGCCTTGGTGTAATCTGTCTGTCCACTCTGACCTGCAGCCTGTGGGTCACCTGTTAAAAAGAACCGTACTTGTAATTAGTGAATCTTTCTCAGCGGCCTCTCCTCCACCCGCTGTCAGCCTAGAGATGGTGGAGGAAAAACTACTCTGTCGCTCTCTGGGAAAGAGGTTATTTCGAAGTGAAGCCAATCCAGCCTGCGTTCTGTTAGATACGCCAGTAAATCTATCCAACTAAGCTGAACCTAAGCATGTTGCTGTGGAGGCGGGCGGACACTGGGCTCACCTTGACCGTTGGGTTGAGCCGTGCCTGGAGCGCCGCTGGTTGGAGTCATGGAGGCCTGAGGCTGCTGGCCGTACTGAGCGTAGTACGCCGCCCACGCTGCTGCGTTGGCATCAGCTGCTGCTTTATCTGAGCACAAATTGGTCACATTTAGGTGAATTTAGACAGGCAAAAAGATTACAGGGCTGCAACTAATAACCTAATAAAAAAAAATTAAATATTCTGCAGATTTTTTATACACTAGAAATGCATCAAAGGAACAAGTAAAAAACAAAATAAACATTTCCTGAAAAGAGGTAACGCATCATTACTTTGGTGTATGTTGCTTCAATTGTAGCAAAAGCTAAAAAAAAATACTTCTAACAACTGGACCCGTAACAAAAAGCAAATCGATTAATCACATGATAAATTAAAACAAAACAAATAATTTCCATTTGCATAATTTATCGTTTTTCTCTTTTCTTTCTTTCTACCAAAAACTGGATGATAAAAATCTTCAGTCTGATGCTTTGGTCCCAAGTGTCCATGTTTTTAAAGGACAATTCATTTTATTTGTAGATTCTGTTTTGTTTATTTATTTTGGATATTTAAAGTGTCTCCCACTATAAAGTTTATTGTCCAGAAAAATTCAGCCCTTCTTACTTGACTCATCAGTGCAGCGTAAGGCTGACCTGTGGAATATTTTAATTGATCGATTAATAACTGGACAGCAAAAAGTGATTAATAGATTTTTTTCTTCTTATAGAAACTGAACCAGATGAAGCTAAAACTGCAACATGACGAGTTCTGTGTAGAATATATTTACAAAGGTTTTCTGTTTTTATCTTAAATGCAAATTTAAGATAGTTTTTATTTTAAGATAATTTGAATTATATTGTACATTTTTGGTTAATTATTGCTCTGAAAGTTATTACAACAAATATAATTTTTTGTGTACTCCAGTTAAATATTAATTACTAAATTAGTTGATTTCAATAATTCATTTGTGTCAATTAATTGTTTCAGCCCTAAGACTTAAATATGACTTCATAATATTTCAGGGATGCACAGATAGCATTAATATATATATATCTATTAAAATAACTTAAAAAATTGAGCCATTTAAGTTTGATCAAGAATAAAAATGATTATCCAATCTGCCTGCCTGTGTTTTTATCTTCTCCATATAAATTAAAGAATACTTTGATCCCAAAGGTAAATTAATTGAACACCTTCCAAATATATTATAACACAAAAACACAATGCTAGCTGTAACTGTTTGATTTTGCTCTGGAAAGGTTTCTGTGACTCACTTGGATCCGGCTGGCCCTGCTGCCAGTGAGGGTAACCGTTCCCCCATCCTTGAGGCTGATAGGGAGCAGGAGGGCCACTGATGAAAAGAGGAATAATCACACATGAATTAGTAAAACACACTGAACCAGGAGCTTGAAGGTGATCTACTATGCTTCCTTGAACGTGTTAGGATTTGGTTTAGTACATTTTCCCACACAAAAATCATTCTTGGATAATAATATTTCATTCTGGTCAGGTCTCCTAAATCAACATTTACACTCTGGCTGCAAACAGATGTGCAATTATACAACTATACACCTTTGAAAAGCATAAGTGGAGCCTCCTGCACAACCAAGAAGAATGCCGCAAATAGTTTCTGGGTGGTAAGTCAATAACAACACTTGTCTTTTCCAGCAGCGGTAAAACAGGCTGACCAAACATCCAGGAGTTCAGCTTGGGTTGCTAGGTAACGGCGCAGCGCCCGTCAATTATGACTAAATCAGGAGGTTTTTAAAACAACTCCTTTTCCAGACACCTAAAATGGCTGGGTGTCTTTTTTTTTTTTTAAGTGCTTGGGTGTCTTTTTAGCAGCAGTCGAGACCCAAACTAAAGTATAAAAACATGTAAATAGTTAATTTTGCATAGTATGTCCCCTTTAAACGAACTCACTGTGGTCCTGGAGGGCCTTGGTTGTAAGGTCCAGGGTTGTAAGGCCCCATTGGAGCGCCTGGGGGTCCTGGTGGTCCCGGAGGACCATGTGGACCTGGCCCACCATGTGGACCTGGGGGACCATGTGGGCCTCCCATCGGAGTGACTGGACCCTGATGACAGACAGGAGGTGGGGAAAAAAGTCAGACATGAGCTGCAATTTCATGGCTGGAGGGAGGATTTTATATAAACCCTAAAACCAAACATCTCACCCCAATCTTCTCCTCCACCAGCTGCCTGGCGTAGTCGATCTGCTGAGGGTTTCCTCTGACGGTGAACATCTTTATGTTGGGGTCGGCGTTGGGTGGAGGATTCCTCTGCAGCTCAATCCTGGCTCCAGACTGCTGGCTGATGCCTTTGATCGTCTCGCCCCCTGAACCAAGACAAAAAACAGCCAACATTTTAATTTTCTGGTTTTCAACACTTACCTATTTTGAACTTGTAAGTTAAAGCAGGAGTTTTCACAGAGTTTGTTCACTTTTTCTACAGTGAAATTCAAACATTTTCAAGGCAAGTTAAGGTAAATAATCTTCCCGCTCAAATTAAGTACGATATGAACAATCATTTGACTTTGTCTTTTCTTCTACAACTTTATTATAACTTTATTATATAACAGTGCAGACAGAATATCAAACACTTTCCAAACATCTTATCAAAATTCAAGTATTTAAGGAATTCAAGCACCCGTACAAACCCTTATTTCAATTAAATGTAGTAAATAAACAAGATAAACTAATTACCTTTTCCAATGATCAGCCCGGTCTTCATGGTTGGGACTGTAAAGGAGAACTCCTGCAGGCCACCAGGGGGCCCCATGTTCCAGTTGCCCTGCCCACGACCACGTCCCCTGCCCCCTCCGTGTCCCGGAGGGCCTCCAGCCTGGACGCTCCTCAGCAGGTCTGAGATGATCTCTGCTGCATGCTGGGCCTGGTCTGGAGGGCCCATGATCTGTGCTATCCTGTCAGGCGTGGTGCCGTCATCTGGAACAAAGGTACAGGCGTTAGCTTCAGCGGCTACTCGACGACATGGTTTAAACACACCAACTAAATGCATCGTCAATAGCTGCGTTTCCATTGACCTTATATCGAACGACGACGATTAAGCGGCCATTTTCTTAAAAATCTGAGTTTTCTCTCTTATCAAGAGGACCAACCGTCTTCCTATAGCTAAGGGCTAAATGTTTAAATCTAAAACCCATTTCAAAATTATCTTGTGTCAGCTGTATTAAATACTGAATACCGAACCGCATAAAGTCCGTTTCGCATCCCAAACCGGTCTCTGTTAGACTGTTTCTGTTTGCCATTCTGGTATGGCCCCGCCATCTTTGTTTATGTATCAACTGGCTGGCTTAAGGATGACCAGTGGCACCCCCTGTTGGATGGCAGCCAAATTACAACACTAAACGGTTGAAACAAACATTATTAGAACCTATTTTAATCTAATAAACTATTAATTTATGATTAATTGCAAGTTGATTAACTGTTTGCATCCCTAATGGAAACTAGTCAATTTAGAAAAAACACATTTTTTGACAGGCCGTTTTTTGTGCTGTATTTTACAAAACTGAATGGAAACATTTTTCCCATCAGTTATGATAAATAACCAAATGTTATTACTGGCAGAAAAGATGAAGAAAATTATAGGATGATGGCGCTTTTTTAATGACTTATTGAGCAAACTTATGTGTGATTTTTAATTGAGTTTCTAATTTGACTGAAACCTCACAATTGCAAAATTGTGTCGTTTTTTTTTTTTACATTAGCGGAATATCGACCAAGTTTTGCGCACATTTGTAATGGAAACACAGCTACTCACCATTAATCTGTGTTTAGGTCTCAGATTGGTTTGGGTTAGGGTTATACATCAGCTTGTCAGCGTGGTGCATGAGTTTTCATCATAGACCAAAACAACTTCAAACAAAGTCCAATCAGCAGCTTGTTATTCATTCAACCAGCTCACCTGGTTTGAACTGAATTCTGACTCCTGTGTCGTTCTGTATTTTCTTTATCATCTCTCCATTTCTGCCGATGACAATCCCAACTGCAAACCGCGGGACTGGAACCTAAGTGATGGCAATAAATAAATAAAATTAAACACAGGATTAAAAGTTCCTAGCTAACAGTCAAACGGTGTAACAGACACTCACATCTAAGCTGTCTCCTCCACCGACCCTGGAGCCGTACTCGCCCCGCTGCTCCCTGAAGCCCTGCTCTCTGATCAGCTCCATCACCATCTCTTTGGCTTGCTGAAAATCAGAGAATAAAATGTCACTACATCTGGACAAAAAACATGCAGATTGATTAAAATCATATCAGGAAGACCCCTGAATGAAGATGTTCCACAAAACCTTCTTCAAATCAAACAAAATGGCATCAAGTAGTTGCTGCTATCAAGTTTCCAGAGGTCATAGAAAGGCAACAAGACTCCCACTTTTTTTTTAAATCAAACAAATTTGGTGTTAATTAACTGTGCTACATTTGCTGCTAAAATGTTCTCACACATATGTAGCACAACTTTTTAATATAGATTTTGTTTGATTTGGATAATGTGGGTTGATTCCATTAATATCTTCAAAATAAAAGCACCACAATTGGAAATTTTAGCAGCAAAACGTAGCACAGTTGACTGACACCACATTTGTTTGATTTCATAAATGTGAGGGGCTGGTTTACCTCCTTTGACCTCCATAAACTTATATCATGTTATTAAAAATGACAGCAGCACAAATGAAAAAGGCAGCGCAAACATTTGACACACGTTTTGTTTGATTTGAAAAATGTAGACCAACTCCACTCAGGTCAAGAAAACGTTATCCTGAAGTTTAAAAACCACGATTAAACTCACCTGGACTTTAAATGGGTCTCCGGAAATGCGGAGTGGCTTGTCTGCGCCCGTGTTCTGAGGTCCGTCTTGGATCATGACCATCTTCACACCGGCTCGTTCCTGCATGTAGCAGCACCACAATCAGCTCGAGTTTCTCCCAGTAATCAACACCTTTCTGCTTTTCGATCCAGCAGCCATCACACACCTGAAGGCTTTTGATGGTCTCTCCTCCCTTCCCAATGACGAGGCCAGCTTTGGAAGCAGGCACCATAATTTCCTGGACCGTCATTCCCGGACCGTCGTTGTGGTGGAAAGCTGGAGCCGGACGTCCCTTCTCCACGATCTCGGTAAGAAGTCTCTTTGCGGCCCTGAAAGGGAGGATTTAATTGGACATGTTCACGATGTAATTAAGTGTATTGTTTTATAAATTTATAAAAGTTTTTCTTGAATACTTACTGGATTGATTCTGGTGCCCCCGTTAATGTCACCGACCTGTCAGGCATCCCTCCGCTGTCTACAAGACAGAAACAAGTTTCAACTAGGGCAGCAACTAACTATTATTTTACTTATCAATTATTCTGACAATTAATCAGATCAAAAAATTTATTTAACTACTTGAGCCTCTTTAATACAATAATTGAAAAATAATAAACTACTTTTTAAATAAGAGAATGAGCATTTTATTGCTTAAAATGCAAATGTTATTCACCTGGTTCAAACTCAGTGAATTAAAACCGAGTGAAGCTAAAACTGGGCCACTTGGGGACTTTGGATAAAACATTTACAGACAAAGATGCGTTTTTTTTGTTTTTTTTTATTCTAAATGCAAAATGAGTATTTATTTTGTACAGTTTCAGCTTAATTACTGTTCTGAATATGTTTGGGATGTTTTTCAACAAAGTCTCTCTTGAGCCTGTATATTCTAGTTAGCAATTAATCGATTACTAAATTAGTTGGCAACTATTTCAATAATTGTTTCATCACGAATAATAAATTCAGCCCTAATTTCAACACCCAAGTATAAATGCAATGGTAGTTTTCTAAAAATATTTTATTGCCAAAAAAAGACTTACCAGGAGCAATCTGTATTTTACACCCAGATTCCTGCTGGATGCGGGATATTTGTTCACCTCCTCTTCCAATAACTAAACAAGAGTGAAATATTTCAGTTTCACGTAATAAGAACAAAAATCGCTATTTACCTCACAAGAAAAAATTACTTACTAAATCCAACCATTCCATCTGGAACCTTGAATTCCTCTGATGTTGATCTAGAAATGAAAACAAAACCATGAGTGTGTAGAACACACACATCTGTCGGAGGCTGACTGGTAGATTTGAGCTGAGTTTACCTTGGAGGGCCGCCCATTCCTCCCATAGCGGAGAAGGCTGTGGGGAAACATTACAGTCCATTTGACGGGAAATTAAACTAGTTTTTAAAAGACACGAAAAGAGCAACAAAGACTTACCGTCATTTGTAGCTACTTTCTTTGTTTCTGGTTGATCTGTGATAAAAACACAAAACAAACCACATAATCACATCTGTTTACACAAGCTTGTTGATGCCGTTGAACCTGGAAATAACTTGTACACGTTATAAATGTGTTAGAAACTTCTAGGCTAAGGATACATGAGATTTTACTTCCAGTTTTGCTTTCTGCAGAACATTCAGACTACGACTAAACTTGAAAAACAAGTCTTGCACACTCTTGGCTAAATACAATAAATTTCTAAAGCCAACCTAACAACATACAGCTTGTAGCTGCCATTTTAAATCGTCTTAAAGTTTTGTTGTCAAAATATGGAAAACAAAGACTCTTGAACTACAATTTTTAGAAAAGGTCCAGTTTGATTAACTGTAATGGCATCAAAGGTTAATCTGCATATAATTTACTCATAAACTTTAAAATAAAACCTATTCTACATTTGTTTGCATAGTGTATTTAATAAACTTCTTGATAATTACTGTTACAAATCTGTCTAAAAAGTTTAAATCTAAGCCCTAGCTTGGTAATAGATATCCTTCTTTACATAAACATTACATGCTTTACACCTAATATCTAGTTGGCACCAAGTCATTTACACATGGACTCACGTTAATGTTATTGTAACACTGCAAGACAAACTGTCTTAAAAGTCAAGATTTACATTCCTTATACAAACCATTTTTATCAATTTCTAGCACTAAACAACTGAAAATAAACTACATTTATGCATTGCTTAAACAGCTATGTAGATTCACAACAACAGTAAGGGGTGAAGCATGCAACTGTTACGGTCTTCACTTGAAAACGTGAAGAAGAAAAAAAAAATCAGCCTCTAATGTGGTTAGTAGGTTGTGTTAGTATTAATGCTGGGTTACAGACAGCTGAAAAGAGGTGAATGCACTGTAAAGAGGGAAGCATTAATTATGAAGAGTTGCATTAAGATCGATTTGAGCCACTGACCGATATTCAGGTTAGGCATGGGAAAATACCCACCAGCGTCCTCCAGGGGCCTTTTCTGGCCTCCGTAGCCAAACTCGTTCGATGGTGGAGCCGCAACGCCATCTCCGCCGATCTTGGCTGCGATCTGAACAACAAAAACATAAGAAAATCGGGACTTTTAGGGTATTTTCATCCCCAGAACATCAAGTAGGGGTTGATGCACGCGGCCTGCGGCCTACTTCTGCCCGGAAGTCGGACCAACAAAGAACCGCTTTAAGTTTCCCTTAAAATGTCTTATTGATACAATCATACAATAAAAGGGGGTTGTTTTATTATACCAATTGCAACTTTGTTATTTTCTATCGAAGTATGCAGCAGTGATCGTTTTAGATACCTGTTTTCACTTTTGCAGTGGCGCAACATTAGTCATCCTCTTAAATTAGCCTAGCCTAGCTTAGTCTGACGCGCTACCAACTGCAGGGAGTCAACGAAAATCGGTCACTTCACCAGGAAGTTCATCATATTTGTACCATTTTTTTTGCCCAAATCGTACTTCATACCTGTCTCGCTCGCTGTAAAGCGTCTTTAAAAGCATCGTTCATCCCCCCACCAGCGTTAGAGGACGGTGGAGCCACGCTGCTGTAGTCTGCCATCTCTGCTGCTGTTCTCCTCTGCCGCGCCACAAGATGGAGGGCCTCATTCACTGCCGACAGACGTCTGAACTCGCGGTAACTGGCTTGGTCTCGCGATAAGAAAAAATAAACGCGAGGTTAATAAAGGAAAGGGTCAAATGAAAAACCTCAAACAGTGTTTGTAGATAAGGTAGATTTAAATGAATGAATGAGGCACTAGAAATAAATCTGACTTCAATCTCAGAATCCTGACTTTAATCGACCACTTAAAAGAACTCTTAAAAGGTATTCCAGAAATTTAGTTCTCCTCCAGCCCAACCCATCCTTCTCAATGAGACTGGTTTCTCCCAGCTTCCCATCGCCACAAAAGATTGGTAAAGTCAGAACTCTGGCTGCAATCTCATATGCATGGTTTCAAATGTAAGGTGGAACACCGTTAATAACCAATTCTTAGATTAAAGTTAAAACTCTAGAATTAAAGTCAGAAATTCGACTAAACTCATGTTAATAGTTTCCAAAGTAAGCTGGAAAACAATTAAAAACCATGTTTGATCTCAGAATTCTAAAATTATAATCAAAATAATATTAATTCCGACTTAAACAGCATGTGTATTTAATTAACAAAATGTAATAATATTATAATAATCATGTTTAATCTCAGAGTTCTGAAATTAAAGTCAGATTTATTTTTACTCACTCTAACACAATTTTGGTATAAATGTATACTTTTAAAGACCAAAATTAAAATAATTCCTACAAATATCATAGCTACAAAACAAAACAAAATAAAACATTTCTTTCAATATAAAACTTATGAAACTTTAACACAAACTGCAGGTGCGTGTCTGGTGAATTTTTGGTTAGAACATGTTTGTGCTTCATTCAGTGAAGTTCCTTACAAAGGGAACAGTATCCAGACATTTTACTCAAGTAAGAGTGAAACTTCATTACTGAAGTAAAAGTAAAAAGTTCAAAGTAGCAAAAATAATCCTAAAAGTAAATTTTTTCCAAAAAGTTCCTCAAATAAATCAACTCTATATGTAGACAAAGACTATCTGTCCCACTTTAGGGTAGAATTTTATTAAACAAACCCCAGCAGAGGACATTTCCATACAGAGCAGACCTTAATGAACTTATCATCACAGTTTCTGTTAATATATGTGTTCGGTCAACCGTGCTTCAGCCCTGAGCAGGTTTAATGGTATTTTCTTGGTCAGATGTATTAAAAGTTGAACTTAATCAACAGAAACCAGTCTGTTATACACTGAAACTCAGAAAACATACCAGAAAAATAAAAACAGAACAGTTGTTTGAGTTCCTCAAGATTCCATGGAAGAAAACATATTTTCAAACTTCCTGGTCAGGCTGTAGTTTATTAGCGCACATGGAATCGCTCTTACGAAGCTGGCTCCCATGCCGTTATAATATCCTCTAAATCCTTTCCTTTCATATATCCCGGTGAGTCCTGATAACACGCCAGAGACAGGACGCGAATCTGAGATGAAGGCTGGAAAAGAAACCAAAGTATGATCGTACGTTCACATGCTTCCAGAAAATATAGTTGTGTTACAGAAGCTGCGTTTCCATTAGCCTTAAAATTTGAAAAGAAATTTGCTTAATGGAAATATGCCAATTTTGAAGAAACGATTGCTTTTATATTAAAAAAATAGATTTTGTTCTAGGATGAAATGGTTTTTCGGCTGTAACAAAATTAGTGTATTTCACAAAACTGCAAAGGAAACAGTGTTTTTGCACTTTATCAACAACTGTACGTTACTACTAGGCCTGTCATGATAACAAATTTTGCTGGACGATAAATTGTTCCAGAAGTTATCACGATAAATGATAATATTGTTGTTTTGAGACCATTTTTAAGTAATATAATGACAAGGGCACGTGTAATTTTGTTTCGTGTTTCGCAGTTGCGAAATTGCTTGTTGTTTTATTTTTCACATTAGCGGAATATCGACAAACATTTTGCGCACATTTGTAATGGAAACGCAGCCAGAGATGCCAGCGGTTACCCTGAGCTTGCTGCTGTGTCCGGATCACCGCCAGCGGGTAGCTGCTTATTTGCCCAGAAGCAAAAGCCACAAAACTGAAGAAGAACAGCTTGGAGTCACTACTGTAGGTAGGATCGCTTTTTGCCCAGCTCATGATAGACTGCAGTGAGAAGCAAATTAGTTTATTTCAGCAGGATAGATGTGTTTGATCTTTGTGGGGTTGAGTTTGGCTCACCTGATGAACCGCGCACTCCACACCTGCATAGGGGATCATGCAGAGGATGCTGGGCCTGAAGCCTCTGTAAAAGGACGACATGGACTCATGTTTGTAAATAGATCGGGCGCACGCCACAACGCCATGATAAGTGCCGGCTTGCTGCAGGTTCAGCCTCACCTTCAACACCTGTGGAGCGGATAGAGAAGGTGGAGAGTATAAAAAAAAAAATCACCAATATTTAAAAGTGATCTATTATGCTTCTTCAAACAGCTTAGGATATGTCTGTGGTCTATAAAAAACATTTTTTTTACACAAAATCATTCTTAGGTAATGAGATTTTTAGTCTGGTCCCTTCTGCTTATTTTGAGTTCCTTTCAGAATGAGTTATTTTAGGGCGTCTTGTCACTTTATATCCAAATAAGCTGCTGCTTACACTCGTATGTAAAAATAGCTGAGAACAGATTCGCAATTATACAACCATACAGCTTTGAAAAGCAGAAGTGGAGCCTGCTGCACAACCAACAAGAATCCAGCAAGTGGTTTCTAGACGGTGAGTCAACAACAAAACACTTGCCTTTCTAGCAGCCATTGTACAGAGCTAAAACCAGCTGACCAAACCTGATGGAACTCTGCTTGGGTTGCTCGGTAACGAGGCTGGAGTTCTGCTTGGTTACTAAGTCACAACCCTCCCGATTGTGACTTAACAATTGGGAGGGTTTTTTAAAACAAACTGTTTTCCAGACACCAAAAAACATAAATTTGTTGATAAAAACGGCTAATTGTTTTTTTAAGCACTTGTTCTGTTTTTAGAAGCAGTGGAGACCCAAATGAAAGCATAAATACGTGAAAAATGTGAGTTTTCACAGTTGGACCCCTTTCATGTGGGATTTATTTTTATTCCTGGATACATGTACACAAATATTTTTTAATTCAAGATAAATTAATTTTCAAGCTATTTGCTCATCTTTACCAGAAGTGCCAATGAAGTCAACGTCCTTCCAACGAACAAAACAGAAACAATAATACGTTCAGATTTGTCTCTGATCTCTGATACCTCTAATGGGTAGAAAGCAGCATGGGCCACCGCTCCAGAGACGCAACCCAAGCCGAAGCGCTGCTGCACAGTCAAAGTCTCCTGGCTTCTGTTTTGGGTGTAGACTTTCATCTGGGTGAAGCAGAGCAGCTTAGAAACAAGAAGCCATTCATGATTTATTCAGATGCTCAGACGGGCCTCACCTGTGCATAGATAAGACATTGCAGTGTGGACTGTGGAGTACCTTTCAGCACATTGACAACGTTGCCTTGCCACATCGACCGCAAACCTCCTCCTCTCAGCTCCTGAAAGCCTAGGGAAAAAGCCTTGGACCCTAGGACCTGCAGAGCAAAGAGGAAGGGTTTCTGTAACGCACAAAAGCTCAACGTTTTATGTCACTGCAAAGTTTAGACCAGAGGTGTCCAAAGTGTGGCCCCTGAACTGATTGTGTGTGGCCCCTGACTTCAGATCAAGAATGACACAAATTTGTAAATGGAGACTTTCTATCTGCAAAATTATCACAAAGTAAAATGATCTTACAAGAGAAAATGTTGGCAACATCAACAAATATTTGTCTTTAAATAACCAAGTAGTTTGATTTTTCCACATCTGTACAGTGATTTTTACTCAAAAGCAAATTTGTTGCACTGTAACCTGTTCTTAATTAATTTATTAAATTTGGTTAAATACAGCAAGCATTTTTAAATCCTGTTTTTATTGATCAGAATTGACTGAATTGGGTTCTTTTTCCAATTGATAGCTAGAAAATTAGCTAAACTTCTTACAATAAGACAAGCCTCCAAAATCCCTTTAAAGTTTTTGATCTGGAATAATTTACACATCCCTTCCCGGTAATAAACTTGACTGCTTTTTCATTAAAGAATTCAATTATTAGTTTAGATAAGTGAGTAAAGGTCATTTTATTTGACTTTATGATTTTGCCCATCATGTGACAAAAAGTTTTGGGCACCCTTGGTTTAGACGTTAATGTTGGAATGTTTTCAGAGCTGCAAAAGCTTCCAAAACGAATGTTTGACCTGAAGTTGGGTCTTCAGTCGGTCTATAGGCGCCGTCGCAGTTCGAGAAACCGCATCTGCCAGACCAGCTGACAGAACAAACGTCTTCCAAGCCCCAAAGCCCGACACGTTGTCTGGGAACTCGATGGGCATCGCACGACTCTCCCCTACATCGAAAACCTGCAGAAAGACCAACACAGAAATTTCCCCTGGATTCCCCTCAAACACGTTTAGTTTTTGATGCCAGAATCTGTTTGAAGGTTTTACCAGACTGTGTTTCCACGAGGAAACCAGCTCTCCGATGTTATCCACCGGGTTTAGAATGACATACTGCAGGAATTCATCCCAGTCAACTGTCATGGACTTGTCCTTGTCCATCCTAGTGAAGACAGTTAGAAAAACAGAAACACAACTGTTCATGTTGACTGTTAGACTTTTTTTCCACACTGCAAGAACACAACATTTTTGGTGTTTTGGTCTAGTTTCTAGTGCACTTCAAATAAGACAAAACTAACTTACAAATCACTCTTCAGCAAGATATAAGAGTTTGTTTTAAGTAAGTAATTCCTTATTTAACTAATCAAAATGATTAATCCATTAAGGGAAATAGTGGGCAGAAGAAATCTTACATTTGAATAATTTTTTTTGCATTCGGCTTTGATATGACCACTCCTAACTCCTTAAACAAACATATGATGTCCTCCTGGTCAATCACTCCTGATCAGAGAAGAAATACAGAGAGTTACAAACACACACTGAGTCTGTTCGTCCTCCTTACACTGCAAAAACACAACATCTTACCAAGTATTTTTGTCTAATATCTAGTGCAAGTTTCATAGTACGCTTGAAATAAGATCAAACTAACTTACAAGTAACTTTTCAGCAAGATGTAGGAGCTTGTTTTATGTAAATAATTCCTTTATATTAATATAAAAAGTAGATTATTTCACTTATAACAAGATATTTTTCTAATGTTATGAGTAAAATAATCTGCCAATATCAAGGAATCGTTGACTTAGAACAAGCTCTTATGACTTGTTAAAGTTACTTATGAGTTAGTTTTGTCATATTTTAAGTGTAGTACGATACTTGAACTAGAAACTAGACAAAAATACGTGGTAAGATTTGCAGGATATTTCCTACAAGTCGTCAGGTGACGACAGAAGTTTCTGCATAAGTGCAAGGGTCACTTTAGTGCTGCAGTGTGTGCACCATAAACACAAGCTTATGTTCACCTGTTTGACATTCACAAGCATATTTTACTTTAAATGAAACGTGTTTAATCCACAGAAGAAAGTTTATTATATTCCAACAGAGAAGGCAACTCTTTGAAAATCTGATTAAATGCCATGCTAAGCATTGAATTCACTTAAATTAACAATTTCAATTGGAGATATGACTCACCGCAATTATTCTTGTCAAGGTCATGAAAGTGGATTTTCCATTTCCTCTCTCTGTCCATCATGTAGCTGAGAAACTCTTTATAATCCAGCAGCCCATCTTTATCTTTATCATAAGACTCCATGATATTCTACAAGGAAATAACTCTTAAAATGGGTCATTTATCTTCATGCACACTCTACACACTTAACGACACATTACCTGGACCTTTCCATCTCCTGAGATGATCCCATGCTTCCCCATCTCCTTGTGGAGCTCTGCCATCGATATGAACCCATCCTTGTTCTGGTCCAGTTTCACAAACAATCCTCGAACCGGTCCATGTTTCTTCATCAAAACATGCTTGTTTTTCTCTGTAAGAATATAAAATGCAGAAACAGCCCGTGCTTCATTCGCAGACTGTTTGAATCATGGTCATAAATGGTTTGATGATCAGAGATTATTGACCGGCAGCCTTGCTGACTCATTGAGCTGGGGAGCCGATGCAGTGAAGGAGAGGAGACTGAGCTCCAGCAGGGGGCGCTGTAGCCGCAGCAGAGGCCGTCATGACCTTCGATTTTCACAACTGTGGCCTTTCTGTATCTTCACATGCAGCGAGCTTAACTTTTATTTTATAATTACCAAGTCCTGTTTAGATTTACTCGTTTGATGGTACAGAACCTGCAATATTTCAACAACATTTTATAACAAAAATAATTAAAATAACATAAAATAAAAAATACCACAGGAGCATATTAAGGGCATTGTCAATAGAAAAAAAGGAGAAATTTGCTACATAAAAAAACCCAGAAAATTTTAGATTAATCTGAGAATTCATAAATTTTAAAGTAATCACAAATCTCCCAGATTAAATGTTAAAATTTTTGAACTCCAAAAATCCAAAAAATTTCTAGAAAAAACTCTGAAATTCTAGAAAAATCTAGGAACTCCAGAAAACAAAATTAAAAAAAGAAAACTCTGAAATTTTGAGATTAATCTAAAAAAAAATTCTAGAAAACCATGGAAATTTCTCAAGTCCAGCAAAAGTCAATTTGCTGGAAAAAATTCAGAAAGTTTTAGATTAATCTCCGAAATGCTCTAGAAAAACAAGAACATTTTTGCAGTCCAGAAGTCAAAAATTTTCTTGGAAAAAAAGAAAAAGAAATTTTGAGATTATTATCAGACATTTTCTAGAAAAAACTGGAAATGTCTGCGTTTCAAAAGTCGAACAAAACTTTTGATTCAGCCAATATTCACAAGCACTTCTGGAACTGTGATATTGTGAAAACTGTGCTGTTTTTCTTCATGTTTTGTGTAACAACTTAAAGTAAGTTACCAAATGCTTGGTAAAATTTGTTTTTATAGTGTATGCTGTATACTATCACAAGACATTAATAGTAATAACAGATTTTCTGCATGCAGTTTGTGTATGTGATTTTTTTGATTCTCTCTGTGTACTCCTGTTTCCTCCTACAGTCCAAAATCATGACAGTTAGATTAATCGGCTTCTCCAAAATATTCCTGTGTTTTTTATGTTGTTTTTTTAGTTAAATATCTGTATGGTTGTTTTTCGTGTGTTGTCTACGATGCAGAGCAGATCCTGCCATATTCTTCTTTTAGCAATGTTTCTCACAGCCTTTGTTCATTTGATTTGAGTCACTGATTCTGCTGCTCCTGTCGTGCCAGATGGCTGCAAACACTGAGAAATTATACAACGTCTTGCTCCTGGTGTTTAAAGTGCCTTTGTGAAGAACTTTTACTTCAAGAGAAACCCAGTTCTCTTTACTAAAAGCACCAAATCACTAAGCAAAAGCAAAGTATTTCAACTGAAAAGATAACAGTGAATAAATTATAAGTACTCATACTTTTTAACTTTTCCATATTATATGTAGTCGTCCAACCAGCGGTGAATCTACTGGTGTGGCAAATCGGACATTACGAGCGTGAAACTCTTTTTTCCGACAACACTGAATGCAACACAATGTAACCTGACTCGGTCTGGATACGTTCAGGCATGGTAGCGGTACCGGTGATATTACTGGTTTGTACATCCTCTGACATTGTTATGCATTGAGTCGGGAATATCGATGGTCGGAAAAATGACACAATCATGCGCAGAATCTGAAAAAGGGACGCAATGTTTTAGTATTAATTGTCAACACTATAATATGTGCCGCGCAGTTCGATATGTTTCGGTTTGGCTAGCGTGATCACTTTATAATCCCAAAATAAACATCAAGCCTGAAAACATAATAATACACTTGGGGGTTTTACCTCTTTTTTTTGTGTGTAAAAAATTATTTTTCGTGGTCTTTAGTGTTGATTCTTCCTTGAACGTGATTTCTGTTCTGTCGGTTGCCACGGCAACGGGTCTGCGTGCGACGTGAAACCGACGCAGTGCTAGCAGAAGCAGAAAAGCAGTGGTCTTGAGTTGTTTTACGCTTGTTTTCGGTGTTATTTTGCCCGAGCAGCGAAGCGCTGCGAAGGCCTATTCTAATCGCAATATTTCTTATTATTTTTCCGCCACTTTGCGTGGCTGTTTGGGGCCTTTAACATTTTCAAAAACTTACCAAACTTGACCCAAAATTGTCCCCTGAGGAAAATTTTCGGATTCCGGTGGACTCGCAAGTGGGCGTGGCCAAACTGCTCCACAGCGCCCCCTAACGTGAGTTGGGGGAAAACCGTAGGTCGTAGAGATCTGAAACGCGGTACGTAGGTAGATCCCCTGAATCAAGAAAAAAAGTCTCTTGGAGGTACCCTCTAAAATGGCTTCCAGGGAGGAAGCCATTTTGGCTCAAAGGTCAAATTTTGGCCATTTTTCACTTTTAAGTCGAACGTGGCGTTGATGGGGCCCCCAGCAACGCCACGCACTTCGCTGCGAGGGCCTCCAACGCCGCTTGAGGCTTTAATTTTCCCCTTTGCTTTCACGCATTGCAGCCTCTGTAATTTGTAAAAGTTCAATAAACGACAAAAGCTGGATTAATTCCCTCGTTTATTTGTAAAACGTGGGGATATTCATAATAATTATCAAATACAGTGAGCTATGAGCCTTATAAAATCTAGTTATTTACCAGTAGAAGAGAAATTCCTCCTCACCAACAACACTTTACTGATACATCTGAATCAAAACAAATTAGGCTAAATTGGACATTTTTCTAGACCTTTTCCTAAATTTTCCCTCTACAGCACAATAAATTATATTTCATAAATTGGTGATTTTTGAGGGTAACACTGGGTTATACCTAGGGGTATCAGAGTAAGGGGGGCTAAATAAAGATGCATGTTTTCAATATTTATTTGGAAATATTTTGAAAAGCATGAATAATTCCCACTTCACGTTAACGGATCACTTTGTTGGTCGATCACAATGAAAATCAATAAAATAAATATCTGTAGATCTGGCACAGAAAATGAAATCTCTAATATTTACATCATCAAAATATTTTTTGTGGTCTTCGCTAGAATGTAAATAATTTATTTATTGCGTGTTCAACTTAAATAAAATATCAAAACGTAAGAGTTAAGTTAAACACCTTTTCCGTGGAGGCTACTGCGTGATCACGTGCTATTTTCTGACAGGTGATGGGATTGGACAGGAGCCAGTTTTCCACTATGACGTCACGCAGGTAAAAACGTGACGCGTGGGGACTTTTTTCGTTCCCCTCTCACCTCTGCCAGCATGTGCAAAGGAGCCTCATTTAGAAAATGACGAGGCGCCGCATTTGTTTTCTAGAAACAGCCGCTGGCTTTCACGGACAGACGAGTCCAGCTGGAGTCAACTATACCGGAAAATGGCTTTCAAAATAAAAGCTGCTTTGCTTATAAAAGGACGTGTAACGTTGAAAAAAGTAAAACAAGTTAAAAATGTTCTTCATGTTAAGCAATGTTTCAAAATGTTGTGCATATTAACAAAAATAATTAATTAGATTTTTTTTAAATACTTAAATTATTGTCAAGTCAAACAAGAGCCTTTTACATCATACAACTGCTGTGAAATCATATGAACAGTTTCAGAATCATAACCTTGTTATAATCAAAACAAGGAACAAACCAACAATTAAACAAGAACAGAAAGAAAAACTACTTTTTTGACTGGGGCAATATGTCAAAAGAAAAATCGAGACAGGAAGCAAGGAGACATGATTTAATATATGAACAACAAAAAAAGACGAGCAAAATTAATAAATTGTGTGACAATAATATCAAACATGTAATATATATATACCAAAGAAGAAAATAAAATGTATTGTACAAGAAAGATAAAAGCAAGATAATTTAACAATAATAATAATGCATTATTATCTGTTGTACGATTATTTACAATAATAACAATTATTAACAATAATTATGTCATAATAATATAGGTAATATTATTATTATTGTAAGACATGCTAATCATTATTTTTAACACAGTAAAATATTTGATATTTATTTTATATAAATATTTGTATAACGATTATAAAGGCAACATTATGATTAAGTAATGATAAGAAGAATGTTAATCATTTTATTTCTAAAACTGTTTTAATATTATTATTTTAAAGGTCATAATAATAAAGATGATGTTAACACCTGAGAAATAATAATTAGAAAATGTAGTGAAAACGTCTTGACGTCATACCGGATGCAGTTTAGTTAGATATTTCCAGCTTGGTTTCAGCGCTGTCTCTGCATAGGAGGGAGCTGTGGTCTATTTAAAGAGGGTCACACAGCCACGGATGAAATAGCAGAAGATCCAGAGCAGTGGCTGAGACCCAAATGCTCCTCACTGAGTTCCGTATTTCCTCCATCTGCGGCTTTTCATTGTTCAACACTTCGCTTTGACAACCATCCGCCTGACAGAGCGGGGCCAGAGCTCCTCCTGAGCGGCTTTTTCTTTCTATTCACATTTTTTAAAAATTAAGTGAAATTTTTTGACACACTAAAAATGGGTAGAGACTACTACAAGACACTGGGGATCTCAAAAGGAGCGACAGAGGAGGACATAAAGAAAGCTTACAGAAAACAGGCGCTGAAATGGCATCCTGACAAAAACAAGTCCGCAGCCGCCGAGGAGAAATTTAAGGAGATCGCTGAGGCTTATGAAGTCCTGAGCGACCCGAAGAAAAGAGAGATTTATGATCAGTATGGAGAAGAAGGTAATGTGTGTGTTTTTGTCATCGTGTTGTCAAGCTGAATGCCGCTATACTTCGCCTGCAAAGCTGGATTCCTGGCTGTAAAAGACAGCTGGCTTTCTGCAGCCAGCAGGGCCTGGAAACTGATGTTCAGGACATCATGATCATAAAATGCTATTTATCATAACGATAATCTCAGTGCATCAGATTAAAAGCCATTTTAAAAATGTCTGCAATGCATTTTCATTGTAATATTCATGGCAGAAAAACATTTTTTTGTTCAAAAAGAGATAAAAGGGTAAAGAATCCTGTAATGTGTGGAAATAAAATATCAGTCCAGATGGCTCGGGTGGGAACTGTAACCATCTGTTTCTTTTTTATTATTATTATTTTTTTAATAACATCATTGGTTCCTGAACATTGAAGGGAAAGGTGTGAAGTAAATGGCTGCAAGACAAAGCACAATATTTAAAAATTTTTTGCCAATAATAATGTCTCTACAAGCCAAGCAAAACAGAATAAACGAGTCAATTCAATTCCGTTTCACTGATATACTGCCAGTTTACATACATACATATACTCAAGACAGGAATTCCGTTTCTAATTCCGTTTCAAATTATGTTTTAAACCAATTATGATAGCTTATTAATCCTAACCACCTGCTTTTCATTATCTCATCTTAAGAATTTTGTAACAGTGAGTTAAAACTCGGTCTCAAAGTACAAAAGAATAGGAAAAATTAACAAATCTAAATTAATTTTCTGTCTGGTTTAGTTGGTTTTATGTGTGTTTTAGCACATAATTATACTTAAATGGTAAATGGACTTCATTTATGGAGCACTTTTCTAGGAATCCCTACCACTAAAAGTGCTTTATTCTACACAGATTGGTAGACAACAATTAACCAACTTACGATTAATTGTTGATTAATAGTTTATTAAATAAAATTAGTTCCAATTGATAAACTTATAAAATCCCATTCGAGCTTCTTTCACTGGTGTAGTTTGGCCGCCATCCAGCAGAGGGCGCCGCTGGTCATCCTTAAAGGGACCTGTTTGTTTCTACCGTTTTGCTAGCTTTCTTGCGAACGTAGCTATGGTAACAGAAGAGTTCTTTGTGAAAATGTTAACTGCAAACCCGATAAAAGGATAGAAAGCAACTCAGTTTTAGCTTCAGTAGAGACGGGGACAAGGTCAGTAACTGGTATTGAGGTTTATTTTAGTAACTTGAAATGTTGACGGAAAAATTTGTGGTTGCTGTGCTAATGGAAATAATTTTTTTAATGTAATGGGCCATGCATAACAACGGATGGTGAAAACGATTGTAATTGTTATCTTTGTCTAGCTCTTACATTAGTTGATGATGCGGATGGCTTTAATAAATCACACAATCATCAGTTCGGGCCTTCTCAATTGACTGGATGCTACATGCTGTTATGCAAAATCTACTTTTTGCTCGTTTTAAAACTTCCATTTGGATCTCAGCTGCTCAAAAAGCAAAAAACAAACAAAAAACAATCTAAGCACTTAAAAATAAAACACCCGGCCGTTTTTTGACAGTAAGCTAATATTTTTAGAGTCTGGAAATTTAGCCATTCAACTGGCACTGCTGTTACCTAGCAACCCCAGCAGAGCACTGCCCGTCACCTAGCAACCCAAACAGAGCTATGGCACGTTTTATCATCTGGCTTTCAAATTAAAATTCAAAAATATTTTATTGATCCCAAAAGGAAATTAAATGTTGGTATAACTCATATTTATAAAAATTCGTCAAAGCGTTATTGTAGATGGTGATGTCTGTTGGCAGGAAAGTTCTCCTGTAGCGGCTTGTGTTACGGCAAATTCGAATAAGCCTCTGACTGTAGACATTCGGTTTTTCTTAGAAAAAACCTTACAAATCTTAGATAGATAGATAAAAAAAAACTTTGTGATTTACCCTCAGAGAAATTGTAGTGATTGTAGTATATTTTACTGCTGTATGTGATGTACAGTGGCTGCTGAAAAACACAAGGGTTTTGTTGTTTGACCTGGCATCCAAAAACCACTTTCTGCATTCTTGTTGGTTGTCCAGGAAGCTCTACATTTACTTTTCAAAGATGTGTGGTTGTATAATTGCGCATCTGTTTTAAGCCATTTTCACATGCCAGTGTAAACGTTGATCTGGGGTTTAAGGCCAGCAGCAGTTTATTTTGATTTAAAGTGACAAGAGGCCCTAGAACAGCTCACTCTGAAAGGAGCTCAAAAGACACATAACTGCTCAGACTAAAATCTTATTATCTAAGAATGATTTTGTACAAAAAGTGTAATTTACTTGTTTTGTATAGACCATAGATGTATTCTAACCTGTTAAAGGAAGCACAATAGGTCACCTTTAACAAAATCATCACTTTTATTGTGAAGTTTTGATGAATCCTTCCTCTTTTCCCTTCAGGTCTGAAGGGAGGAAATGGACCTGCTCCTGATGGCCAAGGTACCAACTTCACCTATACCTTCCATGGAGACCCTCATGCCACCTTTGCCACTTTCTTTGGCGGTTCCAACCCCTTTGAGATGTTCTTTGGCCGCAAGGCGAATGGCAGAGATGATGAAGACATGGAAGTAGACGGAAACGACCCTTTTGGCTCCTTCACCACCTTCAACCTGAACGGCTTTCCTCGGGAAGGGCATGGAGGGCAGCAGCGCCGGAAACAGGACCCGCCTATCATTCATGAACTGAGGGTCACCCTGGAGGAGGTCTTCCAGGGCTGCACCAAGAAAATGAAAATCTCACGCAAAAGGTTAAATCCAGATGGCAGGACCATGCGGACGGAGGATAAGATTCTCACTATTGAGATCAAGCGGGGATGGAAAGAGGGAACCAAGATCACGTTCCCAAGGGAGGGAGACGAGTCGCCCAACACCATTCCTGCCGACATTGTTTTCGTCATCAAAGACAAACCTCATCCTCACTTCAGGAGGGAAGGCTCCAATATTGTGTATCCAATTCGTGTGAGCTTAAGACAGGTAAGATGATTTCTGTTTTAGCACTTTAACTGAGGATGGGCGATAAATCAGTTTTATTAATTAATACAAATTTTGATTTCGGAAGATTTAATTTTTGGAAATTCAGAAATTTTTATTTATTTTTTTGCATCAATGCACTCCTTGGGTTTCCGTAGTTCATAGTGATGTCAGCACCCCTAAGGCCGCCATCTTGTTTGACAGGAGTGTTTTCCACTTTCTAAGTATTTGGTGTTTGTTCTCAGGTAGGGCTGGACAATTTGGCTGAAAACTTATCAATTTATAAGCGTTTCATATCAGTCAGTTTCAATAATTGTCAATTGCGATAATTATTGATTAGTTTTAAATATCAAATATTATCAAACTAGTGCCGTGACCTTTCCTGTTTTATCCACAGTTTTTACTTCACACTGTTGTTTATGTTTAAGCAGTAATGAGGCACAGTAGCAAAACCTGAAACTGCTGCTGCAAAGTTACTCAACAGGTTGTTGCTAGGTAACCAAAGAGTGAGAGAGTTAGTTAATGCCACCAACCTTACTTAGCAGGCCATGAGCGGTTGAGCAGCTAAACCATGTCTCTGCCTACATCCCCCAGAATGCAGTGTAGTTCAGTGAATAATCTATACATTGAATATTATATCAGATGTATTATCTATTGATATCAACCACGCGGATATCGCAATATGTAGTGCTTTTGATTTATTGTAAGTCAACTCTACAACAGAATATTAGGGCCAGGCTGAGAATTTTTATTTTTATTTATGAGAATAAAGTTATAATATTACAAGAATACAGTTGTAAAAAGCTGTTATATTCAGAGAATGTAGCAGTAAATTTATGAGAAGTCAAACACAAAAATTAAAAAGAACAATGTTGGGCATCTTGTGAAGTTAAACTTTCTTGTAGTTTTACAGATAATATTTAATCTTTTAAAACATCAGCATCCAATTATCGGTAGCAGGACCTCGAACAATTTTTCTCTCTTAATTTTAAGTCATTTTTCTGGCAGAATTGTGTCTTAACATTATTCTGCTAATGTTATGACTATGTTCTTGTAATTAAACAAAATTTCTCATAGTCATGCCCTGATACTTTGTCATGCAACTCACAGAGGGGATGATTAAAATAAAAGCACTTTTTGAAAATATTTTCGCTCATTTGTAATTTCTGTTTTAGAAAAGAAAGCGAGAAAACAAATCGATTAAAGTCAGACCTGGTATAAAAAAAAAAATCAGAGACTTTATTTTTAAGCCCTAGTGCTGTAGTAATAATAGAAGCTGGGCATGAATTAGTCACATAAATGCGTTTCAGAACAGTCATCTGTGAGCCTGCAGCCCAAACTCCTCAAAGCGTGTCATAATCAATAAACTGTAGGTGGTCTGCCTGGTGAGCTTAAAAAGACAGCTGAATGAGGATCGCCCTGCGTTACACTTGCACTCCAGCCCTGCAATTATGCAATCTGGATAATCAACATTGATAAATATGAACCGTTTCTCATGCCGCCCACATGCTCATGATGTAAGAAGTGCTTCTACGGTTCCTCCTACTCTGCCTTGAAACTCACCTCTTCATCTTTTTTTAAAAAAAACGTGATCCCCACCTGCAAGCAGCTGCAAATCATCTGTGCTTTGATTCATGCAGGGGAATCAAAATTAATATCAACTTCCTTTCCAGTTGCAGTAGAAACAACTGAAGGAATCTAGCTGTGATTTAAGAAGTTGACGCTAAATGTTATCTTTCAGATCCTATCAGATTAACAGTCAAAGAAGGGAAAAGACAACAAGATAATCAAACAGAAAGGAAAAAATGTAGTTTTGTCACTTACATGGGAAAAATAAACATTAATATTCTTGAGAATACAACTAAAACAAGGCACTTATTTCTTTACTTACATGTTTATTTCTTTCCTTTATAGTTGAAAATGAACATGTCACATGTTTGCATAATCAAATGTTTGTAGTAATTTGTAGGAAAAAAAAATCTTGTGTGGTATACCTCTTTCCTCAAGTCAATCTGCTGAGCTATAAGCAACTTAAAACACAAAAAACAGGCAAAGTATATATGTAAAGATAATATTATAGAAAAAAAACATTATTTTTGTAATGATGCAGCACTCTACTGAATCAATATACTTCATTATACCTTGATAGAATACTATATTTTATTATTCTCCTAAAAGTAAAAATTTATCTACTTTCTTCGGTTTCTTTAGACAGATTTGTTGCTTAAACAGAAATCTAAAATCTTATTTGCTCTGATTTTTTATTTTCAATGTCTGATCCTTTCACATTTTAAATGCCATCTCTTTTAATAAATGTTTTTTGCAAATGTGCTGATGATATACTTTTATGCATTTTAAATATAACATGGACAATATAATCGTCAACCAAATCATGAAATTAATTAAGTTAGAAAATCAACTCTGAGAAAGATTGTAAGGTAATTTTCATGAAAAAGTTCATCGTTCTGAATTCAAAAAGATTACTCACAAACGGAATATATTTGGGTAGATTGACTCCAATCTACCCAGTAATTTACTTCCAGCAAATTCACCCAAAGGTCAGACGGTGTAATGATTAAAAGGAATGGAAAAAAATAAATAAATAAAAACTGACACCACCATCTCAGATTCTCGTAAAGTGCAGTACAAATGTTAAATGTTAAGGTTCAGGGCAGTACTAATGGAAAACAACTGAAAACGTTAAGATTGGCTAGGATCAACATGATAAAAACTTCCGGCTATTCGCGGAGGTTAGCGACCATAACTACCCTGGAATAGCTAAAATCAGCAAATATTTAAGATTCCCTCTAAAAATGCTTCTAAGTTCCTGTTTTAATCACCAAATATACCTTCATATGCATTAATGGGTACAATGGAAGCTATTTTGGCACGGTCTTTCGTATCTTTGCTCTTGCGGGTTTCAGCCAATCAGCATCAAGGAAAATAAATGCTGCTCTCAGATTGGCTGCTGTGGCAACACCACCCAGTAGTGTATTAACTAGCATTGCCGCAAAGTATTTTCATTTCCCAAATATATTTTCCATCCATCCATCCATCCATCCATCCATCCATCCATCCATCGCATCCAAAACTCAAAATAACCAGAAAAACTAAAATTAAATCTAATTTATGTCCGTCCGTCAATCAATCAATCAATTAATTTTCCTCTGCTTATCCGGGGTCTTCCCCGTGGCCTCCTCCCGGTGGGACGTGCCTGATCACCTCACCAGGGAGGCATCCTGACCAGATGCCAGAGCCACCTCAACTGGCTCCTCTTGACGTGGAGGAGCAGCGGCTCTACTCTGAGTCCCTCCCGGATGACCGAGCTTCTCACCCTATCTCTAAGGGAGAGCCCAGACACCCTGCAGAGGAAACCCATTTCCGCCGCTTGTATCCGCGATCTCGTTCTTTCGGTCATGACCATAGATAAGGGTGGGAACGTAGATCGACTGGTAAATCAAGAGCTTCACTTTTTGGCTCAGCACTCTCTTCACCACGACGGACCGGTACAGCGCCCGCTTTACGGCAGACGCTGCGCCAATCCACCTGTCGATCCCTCGCTCCCTTCCTCCCTCATTCGTAAACAAGATCCTAAAATACTTAAACTCCTCCACTTGGGGTAGGAAAGTAATGAACAGAATCGGTGACAACGGGCAGCCCTGGCGGAGACCAACTCTCACCGGAAACGAGCCCAACTTACAAATATTTTACAAATATTTCATATATTTTAGGTGAACGTTCACTGTATGGCATTTAGGATTGCAAATCTGAGTAAAACATAAAATAGTTCAACATTCTTTGGACAAATGTAACCAAAATAGAGATGTTCAACCAAAAAATTACAAACAGTAAAAACTGTTACAAACAGAAAGGTGGTATAGTGATGGTTTCGGTATACATTAAAATATGCAAGATATTTTATTTTGTCTAATGTGGGGCACATGATGGTCCGAAATGCATCAACACCTCTACCGCAGATTGACTGAAAAAGAATCAAATTGTTGCAATGGTCCAGTCAAAGTTCAGTCTTCAGCTTGACTGAAACCCTGTAAGGAAACTGAGTTGTTAAGAAACAAACCTATGAAAACCTTATATAAGGCATAAGGCGTTGCTTTTAAATGTGGGTTTCAAACTATTGAATCGTTGGTGTATTTAGTTATTACCGTAATTGTTTTAAAAATTCATGAAAGTTTTATTTTTCACATGATGAAACTTTGTTATAGAAAGTGATTTTGACTGGAAGATTTTAAATATAAAATGATCAAAGTAAACTAAAGTCAACCCCATTGCTTGGGCTTCAAGCAGCAGGAAGAAATATTTGGTTAAAATGCTGCTTTTATCACATTGCTGGATTTCAAAATAAACCAGGAGACTCATATCATTAGAAATTCAAGTAAATTCAGAAAGTGGAGGTTGATAATTACATGTGGCAGCTTGTAATTAACCAACAACAAAGCAGTAATTATTTGCAATGCTAGTATATTCCCAAACTGGTGCATTGCTGTGTTTTGGTACCAACTGGATGCAAATTTTTGTTTAAACTCTTCAGACACCAGTTTCCTCATTTGAATCAGTATGCTAATCTGCAAAGAAAAAAAAAACATATGTTGTCGTGACTGTACTTACTTTATTTAAAACAACTTTTTTAAAAGGCACATTTCATAATTCCACTTGTTGAAATCCAGTTAATAATCCAAAAAATGATGGATGTTAAGTCAAGCTTTTCATGTGTTGATGTTTGTTTCAGATTTGTGGTGCATAGAAGCTGAATGCTGCTTCTCCATGTTTGGTTCTGGTTCTGCTATACAACCCCAGAACCAGAAGACCTGAGAGGTCTGGAAGGTTGCTATGGCAACAGCAGATCTTTAATGTATTGTGGTGCTAAGCTGTTCGGTGATTTATAAAGTCAAATCAAAATCAAATCAAATTTTATTTGTATAGCACATTTCAGCAACAAGGCATTTCAAAGTGCTTTACATCATAAACATAAA
>CAEGAE010030660.1:0-18308 GCA_903067095.1 Girardinus metallicus | reverse complement strand
AAGCACAGCCGCCCGCAGTGTTCAGTCTATCCGTTTATCTGTATAAATAATCCCGCCGGACTCCAGGCATCGCTGCCATCATGTTAAGATGTTTATTGGTCCCCCGGAAAAAGACAAAAACCCGAACATTATCATGACTCAATAAAATCCTCCCAGGCAGAACTTGAAAACTGGACGTTATGCTGCTAACACTTAGCTTTCGTCAACAACTCAGGCGGAAGTGAGAACGCAAATAAAGTCCCGGCCCACGGTGCGCTAAATAATAACACATAATATAACGAGGCTTCGAGGCAGATCAGTTTTCATCGAGGAATTTTAATAATCGAGGTACTTGAATCACTCGAGGAATCATTTCAGCCCTGTTACAATCACAAGTTAGTTGATTGTAACTTGTGATCTTTTGCACAACTTCCAAAGAACGTTGGCATGAACGTGCTTGTTTGAAATAAAGTATGCCTAACTTTGTTTTATTTTCATAAAACATATTAAACTGAAACGGAGAGAGTACCACATATTTTTCCTTCCTGCCATTTATACATTAAAGTAATTTATCGTATGCTAGTTTAATTGATCATCTTAAGTAGCTTTATTATTAACTTGTGCAGTTAAAGTAATGAGGCTTTTTCATCAGTTTCAAATGGTTTTAAAAGGAAGTCCTGATGTGTTTGACTCCACAGGCTGGACTTTAACGGGTTCTACACAGAGCGGCTGGACAGGATGGCTGTGGAGCGCAGTCAGAAAGCTGCAGCGTAGCATGTCTTCTCCTGCGTTTGGAAATAAAATGTCATTCTGCAATAAAAGGACCTCTCCTCATGACTGTGCATCACTTAAAGCGCCCACTTAACCACGGTGCAGACAGCTGCAGCTTTAAACGGCTGATACATCCAGGTGTATATTGTTATATAATATTGTATGAGATGTAGTTTTAATGTGCAGAGTCATATTAATGCTTCAGCTTTGAGAAACGTAACTCATTGTTGGTAACTTATTGTACTTGTATAGTGGAAATGTGTATTTGAAGTTAAATAAAACTTGTGTTCTTTAGTTAGCATTTTTTGTATTTCAAAAAATCCCCATGTGAACAACCTCATATGCTTTTATTTGTTAGTTTAAGAAGAATGCATAAATAATTTTGCTGGTTTGTTTGCTTATATGGTGGTCAATTGCACACAACTGTAACAGGAAATGCTTTTGTGAATTCAGAATAAAAGCCCACGATTAAGAAAATTGCTGTTAGAGCAAGGGTTTGAGAATTTAAGAAAGAATTTAAAACTACTTTCACCCCTGAAAAAATGTGACAATCGAGCTGCACTTTGTTCAACACAGTGGTTCTTACTGAAACGAGGTAAGGAAGGTAAAGGCTTCTCTTTAAAATAACAGACTTTGAGCTACATGTAATAATTCATTTAAGAGGTCACTGTAGACTTCAACCATCTCCATTTTAGCTCAGTGAGGCAGCCAGAAAATATCTCAGACATGTAGAGATAAATGAGGAATTCTGCTGGTGATTATCAGAAAATGTTTAGAAGAAATTTCTGCTGACATTGTGCCAGACATGATAACATGCCTTCTGAAGGTTAGAGAAAACTGTTTTTTTGTTGTTGGTACTTGAGTTTGTTGTAGCCTATTGGAGAAAATTATGAATGGATTTAAACCTAAACATTAGATTTTTTATGTTGTGTTTTATTTACCCAGTTCAGTTTATTCACTTTGGAACAAATGACCACAGAGAAAACCGAATTGTATTGCGCTTGTATTCATTGAAGAGGCTGCTTACTTGATCTTTCTATGGTTTACTCTCTACAAAGAGGATAAACCACAGAAAGTCATTACTGAACTATTGAGCTGTTTATAAAGAGCTTATTAATGGAAAGTTTAGTGGAAGGTAAAAATAGCTGCACAGTTCCCAAACAAATATTTAGTGCATGTCCTGTATAGCACATGCACTAAATACATTAATTGACATTGGCCATATTTAATTTTAATATTACTAAGGAATATTAAACATTTTCCTTAGTTGTAAGCAGAATACCATCCATCCATCCATCCATCCATTTTCTGTTCACCCTTGTCCCTTAATGGGGTCGGGAGGGTTGCAGAATACCATAAGTAACTGAAATGAAGACGTGAAAACATCAGTCTGTAAGTAAATAATCTATGTAATGTATTTCACATAGTGAGTTTAGTTACTGAAATAAATATAATTTTCAATAATATCCTAAATATTGAATGGGTCTGTTCATAGAGTAAAACAGTAATACCTTGTGTTTGTAAGAACAGTTTTGGTTTTATTTTGAAATGTTACTTGCCGGAAGTGACCCTCGTCGTCTTGTAACGGTTTCGGCAAATGACTGCGATGGAGTCACCTCTTCAGGCGGAGCCTCAGCGATGATACACTGCAAAGTTACCCGAAAGCAGACAGGCTGTCGGCAGGCAGACGTCTAATGTTCGTCGGGGAGAACATGCTGTTTCTGTACCTGATCTGGGGTAAGTTTTATTTTAAATTTTTTTGTTGAACCAGAAAAAAAAAAAAACGTAAAAAAGTTAGACTCAGATAACCTTTCGGCTAATAGACCCGTTTAGCAAAAAGGTTCTAAATAGTCTTCTATAGCAACAAATTAAGAATTTTAAGTAAAATAAGGTTTTGAATACCAGTTTAAAAGTTCTGAAATACACATTGGGCATTAGTTTTAGGTTATTATTTTGCATCATTTTTTGATGTTTTCACTTGTACAAAACAAGTGAATAAACAGTAGATAAACAACCCAACACTTTTCAAACAAGTTTTTTCCTATTTACTGTATCGATAATTTTACTACTTTTTAAACCTGCATCATAAAACATGACAAACTTATATGAAAATACTCACTTTTATTTTAGTTTTGGTGAGAACAAAATGGACCCACCTCAAGCAGGTTATCGCGGCGCAGTTTTAGACGTAAAAAGTTGTTTTTTTGTGTAGCATTTAACACTATATAAACAACTGATGATATTGTAACTAACTACTTCGTTCAATTTAGCTATCATTTCCCCCGTTTATGAAGATGTTCGCTTCCTGGACGCCCATATTCCGTTGAGTCTTAACGAACTCGTTAAAAACAGTTTAATCCTGAGGTATGTTATGAGCAGGCTGTCACCAATACAAGCAAATGTTCAACAACTTCCACAATCCAAAGAACCATTTTTTGCTCCTCTTCTTCCTACTAAACAAAAATAGTCTAGAATTTACATTCTAGACTCGTTTTGCAGTGTCTGATAAATACTGCAAAACGGTATTTATCAAATTTTAGAAAGTCTTAGCATCTTTTCATTTTTTTTTCAACAGTTACAAAGCAACAATTTTACTTCTGTTTTTTACCATGATTGCATGATAACTGAAAACCACCCAAACAGAAAACTAAGCCCTTATTTCTGGTTTAATACTCCACTAGACAAGAATGTTTTTTTTCTGTGAGGCTTTGACCTTCCTGTACACATTTTAATTAATTTTTTTATTTATTTCAGAACTATTGTAAACTAAGAAAAAGAACAACACTCAATGTTTTTTTTTTTTCTATTGCTGCTATTGAGCAATAGAAACATGCAGCCACTACAACATGCAGCCTGTAGTGGCTGCATGTTGGAACAGATCCGCTCTCTGATTTGTTCTTTTTCCAGACTTTTTTCTTTCTTTCTTTCTTTTTTTTTTTTTTTTTTGGTTGAGTCATTCCATGTTTGTACAATTATTCCCAATAGTTTTGGACGCTGTGCAGCTGTACAAATTTTTGCTCTTACTTCTTTACTTTAGTACAGTTGTTATAAACGCGGTAACAAAGTATTGTTTTTACACCTGGGAGCAGCAGCTGATTAGCATCTCAAAAGCTCAAATAATATCTGAACTACGACCCCCAAACGCAAGGAGGTTACATGGATACAGAGCAGAACCAAAGAGAGGAGAGAGAAGGAGGAAGGTCAAGCCATCAATCATAATGAGTGAGGATCACATTTCCTATTCTAACGTCTCTCTGCTTGGCTTTCTAATCTGGCAGAGACTTAAAGAAGAGCGACAATAACAAAAGAGGTGGATTAGCAGTGCTTGTCAACAAGAGACAGTATCATCCAGGACATCATATTGTGGAATATTGTCTCTGCTGCCCAGAAATTGAGCTGTCAGGACAACTTGACAGTCATGATGCTGTCGTACAGCAAACAGTCTTCAGTCAGAAGATTCTGGACATACTTCATTCAAATGAAGTATTTAATTTCCCTTTGGGATAAATAAAGCATTTTTGAATTGAATGTAATTAAAGTAGGATTTTACTGTTTTCATAACAAAGACAACAAAGAAAATGAGCTGCTAAAAATTTGTTGACAAAAAAATGAATTGGCAAACATTACTAGAACAGCAGGTTCTACGTGTATTATCTAGTATTCTCACATTAATTGGAAGTGAAGTGCAAGGAAATGGTGAAATGTTCCTGACAAATTGCTGAGTGCAAATTCTGCTTAGTACCCAGATCTACTTTTCAGCAGGTTAACATATCTGAAACAAAACATGATTTATTGGTCTAACTATGTGTTTCCATTAGCTGTTAGCCAAATCCATTCAAATTTAATATAACGTCTTATAATTATTTCTCTCTGGGTTTACTGAATTCATAAAATATAAAAATTGGACCTTTTAAATGTAATTATTGAAATACAAACTTTTTTCATGCCGTTCTGATGTACTGAGATGCAGCGAGCTGGATTTGTGGTTTCCAGGTTTTGTCTTACACGGCTCAGGACAACTGTCTCACGTCCAGCAGTACGAAATGGTAAGACCTCAGAGACGTCACGAGAGATGGACCAGGAGCCTTCAGGACAACCAGGTGAGATCGCCTCACCTGTTCATCAGTCTGCTGGTGGAACTGGGAAATATTTCTCTGTCACATATATGTAGGGTTTTCTGGTCTTGTTTTGTCAAATTTATTTACTGATTTACCCATGTGTAATGTATATTTTGCACAGTCTTGGTTTGTTTTATTGCTCTAAAATATGCTTTTTTTGTTTTTTCTTTGCACAGTGTGTTTTTTTAACGATGAATCGATTATTAAATTAGTTGATCTTTTTCCATAATCAATTCATCACGATTAATCTGACTAATGATTTCAGCCCTGCTCAGATCCATCTATCCGTCTCTTGTTCCAACCTGTCGTCACTCATAAGCAACATCAATTCATCTGAAATTAAAAATATGCCCACAGGTCATATGAGGCAACTACAAAGTCAGTCAGTGACCTTTGGCTTAAGATGCCCCGGTACAAAGTCTGGTTATGGATTCAGGCTGTTCAAAACACGCCACTCCGTCTGACTTCAATCATTACCCACATGGACACATAAGTCCCCTGAAAAAGAAACAGCATCCTCAGATGACACCAGTCTGATACTCAGAAGAAGGACAGGTTCCCCAGACTGCTGCTCGGTTCTCAAACAGAACAGAACCTCAAAGTACTGGGAAGTACCTCAGTACAGAACCACCCAAAGGCTTTACTAAACTGTGAGATCCAGGATGTAAAGAATCTGGTGAGATCTGATAAAGGATCATATGATGTCGTAAAAGTAAAATTGTTGACTCCACGAACGTTTAGCAGGCTCCTTGAATACATTGAATCCATTTTTTGTAGCAAAGCAGTTGAAAGTCAGTCAATACATCACCAACAAAATGATCACGTTCATAGATCTATTCATCTTCAGTGACAAGAAAAAAAAACATCCCCAGTACTCAATTTAACATTTAAATGGCTACAGTCATATGGATGATTTTACATAACTTAAAATCTCTACAGTAATTAATGATTATACCTTCTGCAGCTTTATCCTGACGCAGTTCAGTATGACTTGATGATTGAAGGCAGAAACCACCCTGTTCATCTGGAGAAGAACAGGTAAATATCAGATTCCCACTAACGTGTCTCAGCTTGTCCATCCATCCATTTTCTAACACCCTTGTCCCTGGTGGGGTCGGGAGGGCTGCTGGTGCCTATGTCCAGCTAACGTTCCGGGCGAGAGGCGGGGTCACCCTGGACAGGTCGCCGGTCTGTCGCAGGTCTCAGCTTGTACCTCTGTTAAAATGAAAAGCTGACCTTTTATTCTGCTTACAGGAATCTTATTGGTGAAAACTACACTGAAACATATTATTCAGAGGATGGAAAAAGGGTTACGACATCACCAAATGAGGTACAACTTATTTTTGGTAATATTAGAGAGTTATATTTTAGGACAGCAGTTCTTCAGTTAACACCTTGAGAAACAGCAAGCTTCCTAACTTGCACAACTCTGATCTCTTCTATAAATATACAAAATGTTTGTCTATCAATATTAGTATTAGTTTGTCCTCAAGTCACCCATCATAATAAAAATGCAGCATTCCAAACATGCAACTTTTATGGATCCTGAGCCTCTTTGGAAAACAAAGAGGCTCTTTGTTAATGGAGTTTCCTTGCAGGAACACTGCTTCTACCACGGACATGTTCAAGGTGAGGCTGACTCCTCGGTCAGCGTGGGAATCTGTTCGGGCATCAGGTAAAGCACATTCTCACAACGTGGCTCTTCCTCTTTGTATCTCATTTCTTACTCAAAGCTGTTTCCACGTAAAATTACTGAGAGTACTTTAGAAATGTTTTCCTTCATACTATGTCATCTTCTTTAGTTTCATTGTTGTTGGTTTTTTATCTCTTGCTGCATCTTTGCTGCTGTTTCCTGTGTTGGTGCTAGCGGCTTTCTGAGAGTCCGGCAGCAGGTTTACCTGATCGAGCCTCTGGGACAGACCGCAGACGAAGAGCACGCGGTCTACAGACGGGAGCACCTGAAGACGCCCAGCCAGCCCGGCGTCGGCTTCTCTTCTAACGCCTCCATGTCATTTGATCGGGACCAGAACCAGGAGCCGAACCTTCAGCCAGAAGGCCTCTTCAGGTCCAGATCATGGGTTCGTCTTTTGCTCCCTGGAATCGGAAATGTAGCAACTTGTTAGCTAGAGGCTGGTTTGATTTACCTTTTAAGATTTGAAAGGTTGTATGTCGCCACAATGCTATTATATGATAGGGAGATCTGATAACATATGTAGCAGACCCCTCTTTAAATGAAGGAATTGGCTTTACTGATGAACAGGTTTATTATAGTAAACCTTGATGTTTCACCGTAAGAGCTGTGTGTACAAACAAAAAACAGTGTAAGCTACAAACAATGTTCTTACAACCGTAACTTTTGAAATAATGTTCACTACTAAAATATCAACCTTGACTTAAAAAACTAAACCAGTATTCTTATACATTACAGCAAATTTACAATTCTGATAGATCGGTAAAAGAAATATCCTAATATACAAATAAACATACCTTGTGCCTCTATATAAAGGGGGCTGCTAATAATAAGATACATTTTGCAAACTGCAACTTGTCACCTGTTCCTTTTCTGTCCTTAAGCTGCCGTTCTACAATATAAACAACGGAAGCTGTCTTATCAAAATAAAAGCATAAAATTCAAAAAACGGAAGGATGTCATATAGTATACAAAATAAAACTGAGTAAATGCAATAAGTGTCAAAAGAAAAAAGGGAAAACAACAAATACAACAACAACCTGGGGTTCGTTACAATATATAATGGGTGGACGATTTTCTTTCTGGTTTAATTTTTCCAAACAAACCCCGTTTTGTCCTGAACTGTAACGTTTACGGTGCAGGTTGTAGATAGAGCCCACACTTTCTCTAGGAGTTTTTGCACTTTCTCTGAGTATCGCAGAGTCTTTCTAAAAAGCATTGTGTTGTTTTTGTTTCTCAATATAAAACAATTTTTCCATCCAGAAAACAAAATCACCACCAGGCCCTCAGAAGTTTGTCGAGCTGTACGTTGTGGTGGACAGCACTGAGGTATGTTTATTAAAGACACCATCCTGTTGTAGCTCTTGTTTTACGAGCGGATGGATGCCTAGAGTAATAAACAAAGCATGGTGGAGAAAATGAATCCACAATCTGACTTGTGTGTATGTGGGTTGATTACATCACAAAGCACAAGAATACAGCTGGTTAGTTGGCAATAGTAAGGAAAGAAATGTATCTTAAACGCAGGAAAAAAGTAAAACTCAACATGATGGATACAAATGGATGTACTCAAAAGAACTCTGCTAAGTATCCTAATGCCTCTTGTGATGTAGATCGATGTCTGAGTGAAAATTGATTAAATCATATTTTAATAACTAAATACCAAAACCAATAGAAAAGATGACCATGAAATATTGTTCCATAGGTAACAAACTATGTCTTTTGGGAATTTGTTGGATTTTACAGAAAAGTTTGGCTCCTAGCTTTAAGTCTGTACATCTTTAGGAAAAAAAATCTTAACAATGTTTTTTTTTTTCTCCTTTTGCAGTACAATCGATATCGAGACGATACCAGGTCGCGTATTCTCGGTGTTGTGAATCACATCGATAAGGTATATTTGTTTCCAGCTGTTTGCAGTTTGAAACGTAATCACTTCTGTTTGTTTCTGAACATTTGCTCTCCTCCGCCTGAAGCTGTACCGCTCCGTCAACATCCGCATCATGCTGGTGGGCTTGGAGATTTGGCCCTACAAAGATCTCGTCGTCGTGGACGGAAACCCAGACACGACCCTGGAGAACCTGATAGTGTGGCGCCAGGCCGACCTCTTGAAGAGAGCAAAGCATGATAACATCCAGCTTGTGACGTGAGGACTGCCGAGGATGAAATAGCGCAGACGTTTAAATCTTTGGCACACGGTTTGAGCTCATGTTAGACTCTCGTTTTCCACAGGGGCAAAGACTTTTCTGACGACACAGTCGGACTGGCTAATAAGTTTGCCATGTGCACCGTGAACTCTGGGGGAGTCAATCAGGTGGGTGTGACAGCAGAAGCAAATGAACAGCATTTTGTTTTACATTTGAAGGCATCAGATCTCCATGTCTGCTTTAGGATCACCATGGTAACCCGCTCGGCCTCGCCTCCACCATTGCTCATGAGATGGGGCATAGCTTCGGCATGTCCCACGATGCTGCGGGGTGTGTGTGTGGTCCAGCTTACAGCAACAACTGTGTAATGACTGAAAAGCTCATGTAAGAGCAAATGATGTTAAAACTGTTTTATCAGCTTATTTCCGCTCTTCATTTATGTTTAAACCCTTAGCTTACTCTCTGGTGTTTACCTCCCTCTCAGTGTTGGAGGCCAGGGCTTCCCAGACTTTTTCAGTGACTGTAGCATCCAGCAACTCACTCAGTTCATGGAGAGAGCTCAGCCCAGCTGCCTGGACCCGCCGGGCCGCATCAGCACCATCGCTTTAGGCCCTCGCTGTGGAAACGGCCTGCTGGACCGTGGAGAGGAGTGTGACTGCGGTACAGCAGAGGTAAAAACCTCCAACTCTGAGGTTACAGCTGATAATCTTAATGAAAGAGGGAAATGATGAGAGGAATCCATTAATTTTCAGTTTGATCGTCCTGACAGAAATCCCATGTCTTTTTAGTCCATACCGATGTGCTACCAGTACCAGGTCATGCTAGGTCAACAGTCATCTGTGTGGAATTTGTTGCTGCAGGAAGAAGACTGAAAGTTAACTACTAATTAGCTAATAGTTAGTAATTAATGGAAATCAATGGCGAGGTGTTAGAAATGAAGTGAGAGGAGGCACAAAAGTCATGATTTTTACTGACTCACAAAAATGTTTATTCTTGTTTACATCTCTGGAAAAAAATTAAGAGACCACTTAAAATGATCAGTTTCTCTTATTTCACTTGTTACAGGTATATATTTGAACATTATCTTCGAAATTCACAGCAAATATTTTGTATTCATTTGCAGAAAATGAGAAATGGTCAAAATACTGAAGAGATGCAGCGCTTTCAGACTTCAAATAATGCAAAGAAAACAAGTTCATATTCATTTAGAAACAACAATACTAGTGTTTTAACTCAGGAAGAGTTCAGAAATCAATGTTTGGTGGAATAACCAGGAGGTTTGCAATGGGCTTCAATGCAGTGGGCTCTTCATTTCCAGAGCTGTATGTTCTGCATGTCAGATTAAATTCACCTGAGTTCATATCTCTGCTAACTACGGTGAATGTGCTAAACTCTAGTATAAGATGCTAACGGCAGTTTAAAATGTCAGTCTGAAGCATCTTGTTTATATTAGTAAAAATCTTTTACTTAAACTGTTCTCTTGCCCCTGCTTTTAATATAAATAACTCACAAAACCTCACAAGAAGTTTATCCATATAGCACATTTCAACAGATGCCTCCCTGGTGAGGTGTTCAGGGCACGTCCCACTGGGAGGAGGGAAGACCCAGGACACGCTGGAGAGACTATGTTTCTCGGCTGGCCTGGGAACGCATTGGGGCTCCCCCAGAAGAGCTGGAAGAAGTGGCTGGGGAGAGAGAAGTCTGGGCCTCCCTTCTTAAGCTGCTACCCCCGCGACCTGACCCCGGATAAGTGGAAGAAAATGGATGGATGGATGGATGGATGGATGGATGGATGGATGGATGGATGGATGGATGGATGGATGGATGGATGGATTGACATTAGATTTTGTCAAATGCCATCGATGAAATCATCAAGTAATATACATAAAATATTTTGATCATTTGAAGCTCAGTGTTTTGGCTTTTTTGGAGTTTCCTGGAAGGAAGCCTTGAAAGAAGCATTTTAAATGTTTTTAAGTTTCGCTCTTGAAAATAAGTTACAAATTTCTAATGGTTGCATGTTTTTGTTTTCTTACTAGGAGTGCATCGATCCTTGCTGTGACGCCTCAACGTGTCGCCTGACTGAGGGATCTCAGTGCGCTCATGGAGAATGCTGTGAAAGCTGTCAGGTGCTGAACTCTTCTGTACATTTACGGATTTTAAAAACTTAAAAACAGGACGTCAACTTTGAGTTCACAAGAAAAAAAATAAGATTAAATACAGAATGCAGTTTTCAAATCACGACTTAATCCATCTGTCATCGGATGTTTGTGTTAAGTGGCAAATAGTGTCACTGCACAGAAATCTTTATCCTCTCTAGGCTTTTTTTTTTATTTTTTACAATATTTTAATTTTTCCTTGATCTGGCGTGTTTTGCAACCCACAGCTGAAAGCGTCTGGCAGCATCTGCCGGAGAGCTGCTGGTGCATGTGACCTCCCTGAATACTGCAGCGGTGACTCAGCGGATTGTCCTGAAGACAGCTTCGAGATGAACGGCAAGCCTTGTTACAGCCAGGCGCCGGGCTACTGCTACGACGGCCAGTGTCCCACACGAGCGAAGCACTGTTGGAGGCTGTTTGGAGAAGGTACTACACACTTATTCAGAAATACCGCTTACTTTATTGCCAAATTATTGAAATTATATTACTCTTCTGGTTTCACTTCGCAGGCGCTAAAGAGGGCCCTAATTTTTGTTTCGACCTGAATAAACAGGGTCAGGAAGGCGCCAACTGTGGGAGGGATGGACAGAGCTTCATTAAGTGTTCCCCTCAGTCTGTGTCATTTCAAATGAAATCCGTTCAGCGCCTGCAGATGCTAGGAACGTGACTACATCCTCAAGAGATTTTTGATTAACTTAACCGTTTTTATTATTGCAGGGACCGGAAGTGCGGGGCTATGTTTTGTGTTGGAGGGGAGGAGCCCATCACAGGTAAACACGCAGCCTTCAACGTGTTGGGTGCGACGTGTAGGGTCCTCGTTGAGGTCGACAGAACCAGAAACTTTGACATGGTGCCGAATGGAACCACATGTGGGGACAACAAGGTAAAAAAAAAAAAAAAAACTCAGGAAGGAGTCAAGATATGCAAATTATCTTGACTTCTTTTGCTCAGGGTGAAACGTGTGTTTGCAGGTTTGCCTCAGCAGCAAATGTGTGGATGTCTCGGTTTTCGGCAAAAGAGAGGACTGTGCAAAGAAATGCAACGACAACGGGGTACGTCTCATGGTGTCTTTGTAGTCCAATTATGCTTTGGCTCATGTAAGTTGGACGTATAGACCTTTCCCAGCCATTAGGTAAATTAAAATGACTAACTGGTTCAGGGATGCCGAACTCATCTTTGTTTTGGGCCAAATCAAGAACGTGAATGCTCTTAAAGGGACGGTCATACCAGAATGTATTGATAAAACCCGTTCACAAACTGTTAAAATATCAATGAATTCTTAAAATTAAATAATATTAATGAACATCTTTTCAATCCCTCCAGGATTTTGTGATTCTTTTAGCAATTTTTTTGCCATAAAAATCAAAGTGCTTGAGGTACTAATTTGGAAATATTTGTGCTTATTTATGTCGATTAATGCGACTTTTTATTAATCGCTTTACAGATCATGGATATCAGTTAAGGCTGAGTCAGCTGTTTAGTACAAGTAAAGTTTTAGACAATTTTTGAGAAAAGTCTGCCATAAAATCCCAATTATGGATTATTGCAAAAAAGTGTTTGGACTTGTTGAATTTCCAGGATAATTCTCTAGAAACTGGAGGGACGGATTGATATGATTTAATTTGGCAGAAAACAGATAAAAACTGCATTAATTTGAATGATAACATTGTAATTAAGCACACTTAGTGTTTAGTCTAGAATCTAGAGGGCCACATAAAAAGCCGTGTTGGGCCGGATTTGGCCCACGGGCCGCGAGTTTGACACAAGTGAACTAGATAAAACTAAATTAAAACTGGTTGTCACACTGTTGGAAAGTTTGGAAACCGTCTTCAGGTGTTTTTTTAAACTTCATTTTTAGGTATGTAACCACAAGAATGAATGCCACTGTAATCCTGGGTGGGCTCCGCCGCACTGTGACATCAAATATGCGGACATACCTAAAGGTAAACTTTCGCCTTTCTGCCGCTTTTTGACCAAACCCATTTTCATACTTTGTCGCCCTGCAGCCACAAACCTCGACGTGTTTTATATGGATTTATATGATAGACCAACTAAAAGTATTTAATGATCGAAGATGAAAAAGTTATGTGTAGTTTTAAAAAAAATAAATAAATCTGAAAAGTTTGGTGTGAAATGTTCAGTTTGTCCCTCGTCGACCTGCTGAGAGAGAGTCTGTGAAGGATGTCATTTAATTCTTTAATAAAGTAGACGATATCGGAGCGTATTTTATTTTTCCTGCCTGCAGGTCAGACTGTGATGATAGCTGGAGTGTGTGCAGGGATCTCGACCCTGCTGGTGATCACTCTGGTGATCGCAGGACTGATGTGCTGCAGGAAGAACAACATAAGGGACAGATACATGTATAAAAGGTAGATCGCCTCCTCCCCTCTTTGAACGTTCGGTCGTTATCCTCCCTGCTGTTTGAATGTCGTTTTCACAGGAAAAAGCAATCATCTCCTGGTAAACTGAAACCCGTGAACCAGGAAAAAGCCGTCAGAGACAGACCTCAGATCAGCCAGCCCACTCTGATGGAGTCCACTTTCTCTCAGGTCTGCAGTCCTCTGGTTGTTGCTGTGACTCCCTGCAGACCTTCTCCACAGGTACGCTCACCTCCCCCATGTTTATAAAAATGAAAAACATATTTCTTTAACCCAAAGTAACCAACTCCTTGTTGCTCTTCAGCCTCCTCCCGAGCCTTCTTCAGTGTCCTGCACCACTGAGACCGAGCCGGTAAGCCAGCTCCTGGTTTTAATCTTTCAGAGAAATTTAATGCATAATTCAAAGCTCAGGATCACATTTGGAGTCCGCAGCTGCAGTCTTAGATCTCTTCTTGAGTTCAGAAGACGATTTAAATAAAAGATGGCGGCTATCTGTGTCCGGAGAGGAGAGAGACGGTCCATGTTGTTTCTGTTGGACAGGACGCTGACATCATGGTGTCCTTCTCTCTACCGTTATCTTAATGAAAACCTTTAAACACTTGGTTTTAAAGGCTTCACATAACCTGAAAGATGAATAGTTTTGTTGCTGTCTTTGTCTCCTCCTGATAATATGTTTATGCTGGGAAGCATTTTATAGTGCAAGATAAAGTTATCATTTCTCCTCTCTGTTTTGATAAGACTTGTTGTTGATTTGGCACCTTACAGAAAATGTTTTAGTTCTCTTGCTTTGTCAACTTAGTGCTGTCTTTTGAACACCATAAAAGTTAATGACTAGTGTTCCAACTACTTTTGTTTTGACATCTCCATCATTAGTATAAATATTTACTGATAAATAGATCCGCAAAACAATGAATAGTTTTTCAAGAGTTTACTGGAATCAAACCTTAAAGTAGCATTTTTTATTTTTTGGTGCAGCTACCGTGTCTTGGAGCTAAACCTGGAGATCAGTAGTGGTATTGCATTTTAAGGAACTCCATTGTTGGGTTATTTTCACGTAAAGTTTTATGAAAAGACAAATTATAGAAGGAAAAATCTCTGTTTCTGGCCAGTACTAAAGAACAAACAGAGAGATGATTTATCCTGAAATATTATTTCATGAAAAACATATAAACAAGGAATGTTACTGTCTTTTTATTTAGCTAAAAACAATTCATTGTACTTTATCAACATCTTAGGTTCAATATGTATTTTCTTGAGCATTTATTTTTATTGAAAGTGAGATTAAAAAACAAACATAAGTGTTTTTCTTTTACTGTTTTTCATCACAGATGAAACCCGTACCTCCATCCAAACCTTTATCCCATCTGAATAAACCAAAGGTGAGTCTGTCTGTAGTTCAGCCACGTCTCGGCGAAAGTCGAGCTGCTGCTGCTCAGATCCACAATCTGCCACGATGCCACAGCGAATCATTCAAACCAAACTTTCCCCGATTTCCTCCCTCTGTGGGATGAAACCGAGTAGTTACGGGAAACATGTTAGTGTTGCGTTTAGCTGCCCGCGCAAGAGCCTGAGGCCTGATTTACTTTTGTTTTATAATAGAAAAGTTGGGAGTCCAGAAGTGACTGCAGCTACTCCCACAGCAGCTTCTTGTACGGTTTCACATTAAATCAGACAAAAAAAAAACAAAAACCCACAATGTATCAAATAAAGAAGCAAAGAAAGAATCCAAAACCTCTGAATCTTTTTTCATATTCTGTCAAATAATTGATATTTAAACACCAGTAAAGAGTTTTCTTTCAGTTTTTCAATGTATTAATCTACACCCATCTTCCATGTCACTGTTCAAGAAAAGCATCCCTCAGCATGATGCTGCCACCACCATGTTTCCCTATGAGAATGCGGTGTTCAGGGTTAAGCGAGGGACTGAATGCGTTTTACTTTTAATTTATTAGAGGTTCACAGTCTGAGACAAAATCTGAGCACTGGAGAAGAAGTGATTCTATTTGTTTATTCATTTAGTCTGTTTGAGGTTTTAGGTGAATTTTTGGATGTGAGCAACACAATTTAACTCCTTTTATTGTCATTTACCTGATGTAGTTTCCTTTTATAGGTCTGTCAGAATAAAAGCATTTACACTGCGCGGTTTGGTTCTCTCTAAAAGAAAGCGTCTCACCGAGGTGAAAGGCGCTTTGGACGCAAGACAAACTGGGTTCAGCTTGTTTTTATCTGGCACAAGAACCTCATTAAATTCTCTCCTTTATTTTTATTTTCAGAATCATGGAACCAAACCAAGTCCTCCACCCGTACCTCCGGTCAAGCCCTCCCCTCCTCCGGTTGCCAGATTCAAGCCTCCTCCGCCGCAGGCGAAGCCTCGGTTCATCAGACCCGCGTGACGTTCTGGTCAGCCTGAAGGGTTGACAATACACGCGGCCGACCGACGGTGGAGAAGCTAAAGTTCAAATAACTTTAACAACTGAGGACTAACAGCTGCTGTACAGCTGTGATGTTTTTACTCTGTTTGCAAAATCAAACCAAAAAAAAAACCTCTTTTTACATTTTTACACCAAATGCCGACATGCACTTTGATTTTTTTTGGTATTTATTTCACATTAGTGTAGCTGTAAGAAATGTAAAAAAGTTATTTATTTTCCCTTTAGGGTTCGTTTTTTATAAAAGTATATGGCCTTTTTTTTACTTTTATTCTGAAAGCCTCCTATTCTTACTATGTGTCTCTTTGGACGCTGCTGTCGGCTCAGATGCAAACTTTAACTATAACCTGCTTTTGTAATGTCTCTAAATAACAGAGACTCAGGGCAGATGGGTCTCGTTGAATACTTTCTGCCCAATAAAACCTCTAAATAAATACGTCCTGGTAAGACGCCTGATCCACCTCCATTTTAATGCAAAGGAGCAGCAGCAGTTCCGCTCCCACTCGCTCCCCGGTCCTCCTGACCTCGTCTCTACGGCCGAGTCCACCGCTCTACAGATTGGACCGGTCTTTATCTGGACTCCGGCTCTGCTAACCTTGACCCATATCTCTTAACGATAGACGAGGGTCAGAACACAGACTGGTGAATCAAGCGTTGCTTTTAAACTCTTATTCACTTTGACCAACATAGGCAGCGCTAATCCATCCGTTCATCTCCTGCTCATTTAAACGGCTCCTCCGCTTGAGACAAAGTCTGACTCAGAAGGTCTAATTCTGAAAGATTCGAAGCCACAAACGTGTGAGCAAAACCTCAATAATGGCTCCCTTTTGTAAAAAAAGGTTCCAATTAAAAAAAGAATAGTTCTCCCCCCCAACCCCCCAGTCTACTTTCATAAATTGATGTCCAGTCTGTGAACTTCAGTCAAAGCCAGTCTACATGTTTTCTACGTTTTGTACTTGAAAGCTTATGAATGGTACCTGTGTATGGGAGGCTTTACATGGCTCAGATGAGCCTTGTATCTTTAATGTTTTGCTTCTCTGTGACTTTTGACCTATATTTAAAGCACTGCTGTCTCCACGGCAACAGCCAGGGGACACATGAAGTCATAACTTTGCTACCAAAACAGAAAATATGTTTAGTTTTCTTTTTGTAGTCTGTAAAATAAATGACAGATTGAATGTGAAAACCCTTTTTTGTTGGCAACAAATAAAGTGCACTTAAGTTTGCCTGAAAATTGTACAATTTTTCATACGGAGTAAACATTCACACCTTAGGTGAAACAATCACTGCATGATGTTTATTATACAATCTGGTAATCTGCTTTTAGCCACAAACGGCATCAGTTCAAATCAAACCAAATTTTATTTGTGTAGCACATTTCAGCAGCAGGGCATTTCAAAGTGCTTTACATCATAACAAACACAAAAACACAGAGTCATGCAACATAGAATCAACAATCAAAACATTACATTATGTCAAGTGCCACTGTTGAATTTGCAATTGATTACGTTTCAAATACAACTCTAAACAGGTGGGTTTTTTTAGTCGAGGCTTAAAGGCACTCAGTGTTTCAGCTGTTTTACAGTTTTCTGTAAGTTTGTTCCATGTTTGTGGTGCATAGAAGCTGAATGCTGCTTCTCCTCGTTTGGTTCTGGTTCTGGGGATGCAGAGGAGACCAGAACCAGAAGATCTGAGGGGTCTAGAAGGTTGGTAGAACAACAGCAGGTCTTTAACGTATTGTGGTGCTGAGCAGTGATTTATAAACTAACACTAACATCAGTTCCAGTTAATAGACTCCGAGTTTAGAGAAAAGGCAGAGAGGAAGCCAGAGCGATGATCTCACTTTATTTTATTTACTTCAAGATTAGACAGCTGCCTTCGTTCTGAGACGTAAAAAACGCCAAAGAGGAGTTCCTTCGCTTTAGGGAAGGTCATTACTAACCCTAAAGGAAATAAAGGCACCCTCTGTGAAAGTAGCATAAAAACACAGATCAATAAAAATGTGAAGCAGAAAGGATGAGACCAGGTTTTAGATTACTGCTCATAACTTCATTCCTTTTAACCAGTTTTATGTTAAAAAGACAATAAATGTCTGTGACACTTTTAGATGAAGGGAACCTCCATCTACTGTTGCTTTCCATACGCTTGTGAGGAAAGTTTATTTATATATATATTATGACACTTAGCATAAATATTAAAATCATGACTAAATAAAATTACATGAAAAAACCAAAAATAATAATGGAAGTCATTTAAAATACATATTTAAAAAGATTTTAATTGGTCTTCCTGTGTGATTATTTTGGTTCTCTTTAGATCTGTCAATCATTTCAGGTGCTAACAGTCTACAAATGTTTTAAGGTTTTTCTCATCATGTAAACAGATGCAGAAAATATCAAGTTAAAGTGTGGTAAAGACATAAAAATTGAGTTTGATCTGTTTTAACAGGCTTGTTGGAATAATTGCGGCACCTGAGCACGAGCTTTTCCCCTGTAAATAAATGTACATTTACAAAGTTCTGGATTATATATATATAAAGTATATATATATAAAACACTTTGAACACCCTGTCATAACTGCATACTGGCTCCTCTCCAGTTACAATCTGTGTCTAGATTTAATTAAAGTCTAATAATTGTG
>CAEGAE010030659.1:0-11162 GCA_903067095.1 Girardinus metallicus | reverse complement strand
TGTATATATATATATGTCCAATAAACTGTTTAAAGTTACTTAGGGCTCTATAATTTTCTTTCTGTGTTTGGACATTTTCAGTTTTCTTTAGTTCTGCATGTTCTGCATTCTTTTGCCTAAAATTGTTTTAGTGCTGGTATCCTTATGCCTAATGGTTGCTAAGCAGTTGAATCCTCATAACAGTATGGCTTTTCGTCACGCTTTACGTCACTCAGTACCACATTCGGCTCAGCTTGGAGACTGCACCTTTGAGGAGGCAGAGCTTGATGAGAAAAGGCATTTAGGCACCCCGAATGGCTGCTATGGGACACTAAAGGATTTCTCATACATGCATGAATTAACCAAAGCAAAAACATTATGACATTATATAAAGCTCAAAAACGTTGATTTTGAAAATCATTCTGAAAACCGTGGATCCATACAAAGGGCTGAACAAAAATGCATGCCACACTTTTTCAGCTTTTATTTGTAAAAACATAACGGCAACAGATAATCTCGTACTGAGTGAGCAGGTGTTTAAATAGGCAGAAGCACAGGTGAGAGCAATGAGTAATTAACAGGAATGGGAGGGGTTGTTAGGAGGACAGCAGCATGAGACGTGGCAGGAGACAGAAAATGGATGAGTCATGACATTTACATCGTTACTGAGCAGAGCACAGAGTTGTAAATGTTTCTTTGATAGTACATAATTTTTTATTCCTACCTTTCTTTGGTACCCGTAAATGGCTGTAGGGCAGGCAACCATTAGCAGCTTACTACATTTGTGAATTTACCTCAAAACACTTTTTTTCTAAAGGTTTTGTTGGCTCTAGTGGGCTTCATTTGAAAGTATTTCAACAAGAAAGTGGGTAATGAGAGAGGGGGAAGACATGTGGCAAATGTCACCAGGCCAGGAATCAAACCTGCAACCACGGCCACAAGGACCAAGGCCTCATGCTTTTCCCCTGCGCCAGCACAGTACTCCCCTCAAAGCACTTTTTATTGAAAAATGTCATCCATACATCTGTACAGTTAAAAGCTCAACATTTTTCTGTTTAAAAGCTTTCAGTCATTAACTTGGTAGTGACTTTTTTTTAGAAGAACTCTGCAAAAAACCAAAAAAAAAAATCACATGTACATATTCATGTTCAAAATTAAGAAAAGCTTCACTTAAAGTGGGTTTCTATCTGAAGACAGCTTTTTCTATCTATTGTTCAGGTGGCTCCTCTGAAAGAGACTTCAAAATACTGTGCCAAGTATGAAAACAACTAAATCTTAGGTGTTGTCAAACCTTAGTGCCAACATCCCTCAAATTTAGTATTGAATTAGTATTGTGAGACCCACTTTTTAATTAATGTCATGACTTACCCTGTACTCCCAGGGACCATTGCACATATATCCTTGAAATTAAAAATTTAATTGTCGAATGCCATTGCACAGACTCCAGTTCTTCCAGCTTCTAAGAGGAAAACAAAGCGGTCAAAACCCAGATTGACAACATATTGATTCCTCTTGCACTACACATGAATGTTCTCTTGTCAGTTTCATATTGTCAAAACAGCAATTTGATACATTTTAAAAACAAAATACTAAAAGAAAATAAGAGCAAGAAACAAACAATGCATAATGCATAATGCTTCTCTTCATCTGGGATTTTAGAACAGATTTGAAGTCTTAGCCTGTGGAAATCCTGCTGTGAAATTACGTTAATCTCACCCTAAGAACAGTCAGAAGCTTTATCCAAAAATGCATTTTTATATTAGTTTTTATTAAACTGTTTTATCCATAGAGAATTTTTTTTTTCCCCCTGAAATATCCGATATGGCGTCGAAAAAAAAAAAAGAACTTTGATTTCAGAAAGTGAATGTACCAATTGATAATTATGGATTTTTGTGATGGAATGATCTTCAGTCAAGCCCCAAAGTTCTTTTGGAAAGTCTTTGAAGCTCTGCTCTGTCAAGGCAGAAATATTCACAGTACCATTCCCCTTTAAGGCTTCAATTGATTTGAGCTGCTTGGGGAGTTTATAGACAGATCTGTAAAGTGTGTGGGTGTCCATGTCACTATAGACTGATTCCATGTTGGAAGGTTGCACTTTATGCTAGAACCACTGTTCTTTCATGCTGAGGCAGAGAGAAGAAGCCACAAATAGCTGTCAGGAGAGTTCTTTGAAGTTTTCCAGTGACAAGTGTCTTAAATATTGATTTGTCTAACTTTTTAACATAACCATTCATGATTTTAAAAATGCAAAAAGAGAGCTATCTTTAGTGAGTGTCATTGCCCACTCTTAACTCACAGTTTGATTGGATCTACTCATAACCATTCTGGCTCTTGCTGTTGCTATTAACAACACTGAGGTACACAATGCCTCTTTGCCTTTTATGATCAAGGCAATCATTACTTTTGTGCCCAGTTGCACCCTCAATTAAATTAAGAGGCTGTTTGTCCTAGGTTTAAAAAGCCTATGACTTCCTCTTGGGACTTAATCTCATAAACCACTATGGCCCACTGACATCATCACTTTAAGCCACCAGGCAACACACTGCGTTTCAGGGGAGGTAAAATAGATGCACTTTCTACTCAGTTGTGCGGTGACATAAACATCTGACGCTGAGGTGGCATTTCCCTCCCCCCAATAGGAAACTAATTTAGCATTTGGTGGTGTAATTTGTAAAATACTCTTAAGGATAATACCTGCAGTACTGAAAGTGCTGATTATTGTTACAGATAAAACCAAGCTGTTTTGTACAAATAAAAACAAATATTTTGAAATCACAACGAACTGCTCATCCATTCAATTTCTTCTGCTGTTTCAAGGTCGTGCCGGGCTTGGAGCAATTCATCTTTTCCGGTTTGAAAACCCTGGCTAAGAGGCTTTTTAGCAAAAGAAGACTTGCATCACTTTCTTTTGATATAAAACTTTGTAACAAATTAATTTAACACTTTCAGTCTTGGTCTTAATATGGTAAATTAGTTGAATAGGACAAAAGAAAATTTGCAAAAGGCAAAAAAAGAAAAAAAAAACCTTTTCGTGTGAGATCTTACTTTGATTGCTTGATATCCTTTTCTGTCAGTTTTTTTTTTTTAAAGTCGAGACAAAAGAAGCTTGAGCTACACGTTAAAACATTTGTAGCATATACTCTTTCCTGGAATGAAAAGTAGCATATTATATGCCTTTATTTTAGTTCAGATACATTTTGTGATGAGTTTTCTGTGAAAGATCAATGCAATCCTCCTGAGCACTCTGTGTGAATTAGAAAATCTGAGCCAAAGAAAATAACGCATTCCAAAAGCAAAGCCCAATTTGAGCCCAAATGTCCATGTCCATGTTAGACTTGAAAAGATTGATTTTTCAAAAGATAACAAAATAATATTTTAGATATTTACCTATATTCAGTCCTTTAATGCCGCAGGTGCACAACACACACATTAACTGCATACAATTTTCAAAATATTTTCCTGTTCACCCATTTCCATTACTGATGACACCAATCACTGAGTCAGGTGACTTTTATTAAATATGACAGATATCAGATCAAACTAGGTCTGAACGAATATCTATTATTTATTAACCTCATGTCACTAGATTTCCTTACAGCAGGCTGCAGGGAGATCAGTAAAACTGATGCATGGTCAAAAAAGGTGACACAAAGCAACTAAATCTGCCGACGTGTGAAATAATGAAAGGGTAATTTGACCAACATTCACAAATACTTATATGTGGGTGTTTTGCCTAAGAGTGAAGAGGAAAATTTGCTCTTCAGTGCTTTGTCCCCCTTTCTACCTGGGGACAAATATGAGGAAATATGTTAACGGCATGGGTGACTGGGCTTTCACTCAAAATCTCTTACCCAATGAAATTGAGCCCTGAAAAGCTCTTCCCACTACATGCTTTTCTGTCAGAACTGCATTTCTAAAGTAAACATTGTCCTGGAAACTTTCAACCCTACCAATAGAATAAAAGGCCAAACAAATCAAAATTCACTGTTACTTTTTTTCATTTTTTTATTTTTGCTAAGTGGTTTTACAGGCTACGCAGTTAAACGGTTGGCAGCACCGTTAGCTTGCAGCAAGAAGGTGCTGGATTAAATTTCCAGGCAGGGTACTTGCTTGGCGTTTCCATGTTCCATATTCTGCATACGTGAGTTTTCCATTACCTCAAACAGTCCAAAGATATGACTGTTGGGTTAAATGGTCTCTCTACCTAAATTGTCCTTAGGTATGAGTGTATGTGTGCATGATTGTTTATCCAGTATGTGTGTGTTGTACCCCATTTCTTGCCCAATGACTGCTGGGCAAGAAACTCAGATAAAAATAAAATGTACATGGTGCCATTAGTAATATTTAGCTTTATAAAGAGTGGCTTGCTTGGAGGGTGGTATGTGTCCTATTGACTGTGTTATATCTTTAGGCTGCATAGACATACCACCCCAGACTGGAGGGCAGGCAGGCCAGGGATTACCCTCATGGAACAAAAGACAAAAACACCAACGTGTTTCTGTGATGCTCACAAGAAGGGATTAGAGGACTCCCACAGACAGGATTAAAACAATACCTAGCATTTTCTCTGTTGTTCTACACTAATCTATTGCTTCTTATGTTAAGAGACGCTATATTTTATTTGCTTTCTCTCTATGTTTGCAGCATTTTTTTCTAGCCTTCTCATCCATGCTTTTTAATGGTTAACCTGTGTTTTGGCCTTATCCCTGTTTTGGCAGGATTATGGCAAGCCTTCTTAATCCTCAAATTCAACCTTTTGCTTCTTTCTCTGAACAGTGCTATAATTTGAAAATCGATAAGTTCAGATTGGAAAGTGGGAGTACTTTTAATGAATCCAATATTTTCATTTGATGGGCCATCTAGAGTTTAAAAAAGCTAGCAGCAAGTTATGATGTAATGGAATGATGGTCCCTTAATGACATATAGGGAACCATCTTTTATGATTTTGGAGACTTTACCATCTTAAAGGTGAACTTGGTTGGGCAGCTAAACCTGGGTTCTCATTTATAAACATGGCATCCGCACAAAGAGGACTTGAAATTGCGTAAGTCACTTTCTACTCAAAGGTCGTAATCTATAAAAAAAACAAACTTGATGAGAAAATGTACGTTGTTTTGCACAAACTCTCCCATTTGTGTGCTCATTTTGGAGATGGGAAGCTGGCGACACAAATTGTGATGTGGAGAATTGAAGCTACACTGCATCAATTCCTCTGACATTAAATTTCAACATTACCTATGAGTAATTTTAGCTTTCTTAAGTTGGACTAAATGTGGGGGGTCTCTTCATTTATTCCTCAATGAAAAAGATATATCAAATAAGATTTGTCTCTTCCAATCAAAGAAGAAAACACTTTATTACTTACTAGAAAGAATGACAAAAATGAATTGGCTTTGAGGTGCTGTTCTAAATTTGTTGATTTTTGCACCATGGTGACAGACTCCCTCAAAATGCATGGTTCATGGACTTTTTACCCAATTTGTCATACGGATTATAGGATTTAGACAATATTCACTGAATATATCTGTTGCAAAAAATGAAGTGGGGACAAGGGCCGTGTTTGTTGTTTCCTGAAGTTGGATGCAAATGCAGTTAGCAAATAAAAAGATTGAGTGATAGAGTTACAATCGCTGTGACAACCCGAGATGACAGAGGATGTTGACGCAGCTGATATGTGGGGATGAGAAGACTGGGCTGTGACCACACTGATTGGCCTGATGTAATTGGAATGTTGACAAAAATAAACACTGGTTGTTGAGGGCACAAATTGTTCTAAACGCTAGCCTGTCAAGCAAAAGCAATCATAACCAAACTAGCCTTAGAGCTATCAGTAATCACCTTTTTTCCCACTGAACAAAACACCACCAAAAAGAGAGATGTTTACACATAGACAAGGCCCTCATTTCAAATCCCAGCCAAAAAAAAAACACAAGAGCTTTATTCATAGGTGTGATTACAAGGGGGAAATAACAGCAAGTGTAATCAGAAAAAGAGCAACCTCCAAGGCAGGTGTAATCAAACACAGAGTGCCTGGAGGGCAACAGCAGCAATAATCAAATACACACTGTCATCGGTGCTTGTTCATCAGGCTATGGAGGGATAATATGATGAGGATGAAGAGATTCTTTGACTCAGGAGCTGGTGGGGAGAAGCAGGGACACAAGAGAATCACACGTTGGGAGTTGCTCAGGGTGCTTTTTGACTGCAAAGACATAAGATGCAGTATAATTTTCTGACAAGAAATGGCAACAAAAAAAAAAAGCGAATAATAAGATATCTGCCAATTACATCTTGAAAGGATTTTTATTTGTAACCAACCGTGGCTGACATCCAGTTATAATTCTTAAATCTGCATATCTCTCCACTAAACTGTCATTCATTTGTCTATTTTTTGACCTTCAAATCTATCATTCACTGCCATGGCATACAGCATCTCTGGATTGACACTTCTGATGAGCCGTGGGGGGCTTACGCTGCTGTCAAACAGACTCTTTGTGACAACTCGACACTTGTGGGTATGTTCAGTCTCAAAGACCTGTGAAAGGAGAACACCAGTGCAGAAGAGAATTGATGCTGAAACACTGTCTTCACTTTGTTTTAGTTACTTTTTCATAATTTGCATTGTGATTCGGATAAAACAGATTATTTTAGTGCTCGGGACCATTTGCTTTTGTCACACTGAAATGCGCAATTTATTAACAGTGCTGTAACTCTTCTATCATCCCCATCAGCTACTGGTGTCTTGGTCTTCTCCCAAATCTTCTTGACCTTCCTCAAATAAACCTATCAGCTGTAATCAAGACCAATCTCATCCTTTCTCCTACATTTACTCTGACATATACACACAAAATCCAAGGCACACACGCTCATAACAGTGGTGTCAACCTTTCATGCAGGTCTTTTTTCTCCCTCATGGACTTTTAGGCAGGGACACTCTGTGCCAAATCACTCTGTGCTATCAGTTGCAACTCCCTAAGACTTATTTGTGTCTCTTCCAAAGATCATACCTGCTTATACTGATAAACTGCATGGTGATCAAATGTTCTCAATGCACAGCCTAACAAACCATCCTTATCAGTTTAAAGGGCAGACAAGCTTTAGATCTTTTCTAACACAATAAAGCCTTTGTAATCACACTCAAAACTTCTATATGGACAAAGACTCTTACCACCCTTCCTTGAAGCCTATCCCTGTGGCTCTAACGACAGAACAAACAAATTGTTTTCAAGGGAAAAATATCATTTCAATCAGATTATATGGAATGAACAAGTGGCCACTCATTTGCAGTACAAAATTGAATAAGGTGATTAGTTTTGTAACAAAGACAACCTATGCAAGAAAAGTGGGCGAGTTCAATGGGATTAACCACAAGTGGAGAGGCTGGATCTCTTCTAACCCATCTAAAACAGGCTCGCTATTATTATTGATGGTGAAACAAAGTGGAATCTTAGATTTAAGAGATGGAAATATTCAAACTAAGGATAAAGGGCATGACACACTTCATGGAAAAGCTAAGACTACAGTTGCCTGACAGCATTAAATTTACTAGGTGTGATGATGCTTTCTTTTGCAGTAATATTTTACTTTTCGTACATCCTTTTGTAATACAAAATGTCTGTCAATGTAAGTACCATTAATATAAATATTAAAGTGTAAATGAGCATTGGCAGCATGCTATGGTTGAGCACCACGTGAGAAGAACTAGTTGTGTAGTAAACACAGCATAACTAATGGTGGCTACCATCTTTGAATTGGCAGAGTTCTGAGATGTAGCATTTGCATCAGTAGCTGGAATTACGGACACACAATTTAGCACATTTATAGGAATTAAACATACATGTAAAGCAGGTTAGTGAGGAGCAAGAAAAAAGACCCAGATAGAATGGAGTAAGCTCACGTTGCAATCAGTCTTACCAAGCATCACCTTCAGTGCCCTTTTAGCTACAAAACAGTTCAGCAACAAACAAAGCAAAATACAACGAAATAAACAATTTGAATATTGTTCATTTATTCTTCACAATGTTTCTCTTTCCAGACACATTATGACCAGTTATAGTGAGCAGAGGAGCTCATTTGATGGGTCTGTGATTTCTGAAGGACTGATGAGCAAAGAAGATGTGATGGGTTCTCTTGGTCTAGAGGCTGGGCAAGTGTCTGCTTGGACTTTTGACATCAGGTGTGTGGAGCTGTGGTTTCAATGCAGTCTTCTTCAGGTAGTGGCAAAAAAATTGTTCATCAACATAATTAGTCAAAACCCATATGTTCCTGGAAAAGTTTTAATCAGATTCTTTTATGCTAAATCTCAGATGGCTAGTCTTATTTTTGGCTGAGTACAGTACATTGGGTGCACAAATAAAAGATTGTACAATAGTGTGAATCCAAAGTTTCTTCCAAAATGCAGTCTTTTACTTAGCCTTGAAGACATTCACGTGCATATCCTCCCCAATGCAACCTGCGGAGAGTTGCAAGCAATGAGAAACAACTCTGTTGCTCGCCAAGTTTTGCTGCTCTATAACAGTGATCCTCATATCCAGGCCTCGGGGGCCGGTATCCTGTAGGTTTTAGTTGTCTCTTCTTCAACACACCTGGGTCAAAATAATCAGGTCATTACCAAGACTATGAAGAACTTGTCTGCACTGAGGAGGTAACTCAGCCATTTGACTGAGATATGTTGAGCCAGGGACACAACTAAAAGTTGCAGGACACCGGCACTCGAGGCCTAGATTTGAGGCCCCCTGCTCTATGACTTCACTGAGATTCTGGGTGTGTATTTTGGCAGTGCATAAAATGGGTTAATACTGTGTATTCTGGGATTTATAGTGTTTGCTAGTTTCTTTTATACTCTACTTATAGCTCAGTCATTTTTGTCCCTCCCATTGTTGGGGCCAGCAAAGGTTCAACACAATTAAAAACTAAAAACAATGAAAATGGAAACAAACTTGGCTGTACATTTAATTCTTTATGCCAAAGCATTTATATTCTGTCTTCAGTCTGGTCTATAATCAGTTTGTATTAATTCATATAGTGATTTATACTCATTTACATGAGTGGACTTTTTCATATGTATTATACTTTATCAATTACTGTTTATCGTTGAAGTCTGAGCTCAGTGAGTTTTCTGTCAAGCTGTTATGGTGAGTAATAATTAACTTGACAAGCATGCCAACATACTGGTAGGAAAGTGATAGCTAGCAAAATATTTATTGATTATTTAAACATATCGAGCAGCTGCCTTTGCAAAATCCCAAAAAGTCTTAAAGTTATTGTGGTGGATTAAATTCTAAATTGCCTTTGGAGAAGAGTGGACCCACTGACGCATCATGTTCCTCAGAAGCAGTGGTGGATCAAGCACTCAGATGCATTAATTATATATGGAGGGTCAATCCAGCAATGACAAGAAAATAATTAGAAAAGATAAAAGCTCTTTAGGAAAAGCCTTATCTCAAAAACATTAAGTTTTAGTGACAGAATTTTGTCAAAAATAATGTTTTATTCTTCTTCTTTACTTGACATCACTTTTATAAATCTTAATCAATAGTCATCTTTACAATCCGTCTAGTTAGAACTTGAAGCTTATCAGCAGTTTTTACCATTTTCTTTACCATCATCTCTTTGCAGTTTAGACCACTGGAGAAATGAAAATTATAGAAAGACTAAAAATGGCAAATAGAAACGGCACATAAAAAACTCTTAAACAGGTAATTCTTAATCATTTGCTGTAAGACAAAAAAAATAGTAGGAGAGAACGGGAAGTTCGTGTTCTTTTGGCATATGTTCTGTTTCAGCTTTAGACTGTCAGAATGGGATTCTCACAGAACCCAGAGGAAAGATACCATAATTTGAAGATATTTAGAAAAGAAAAAGATTAAAACAATAAATGCATTGCATTTTTATACATAGGAAAGTCAATGATTATTCTCACTGTTACTATAATAATGTACCATACAGATTATTTCAGCTATAATAATATAATATATATATAACTTGACTGTTATTTTGATATTAAACAAAATTATGGATGAAATTATAGACGTAAGCAATATTATGAACAACAACTTCAGTTAAATACTACTTTTAAGTGCTTAATACAATTGTAACTTTTACCATTCTGATTAACACTGTGTAATCAGATGATGCTAGTTGGCTTTAAACTTAAATAGCCAGCCTGCAGTTCACTGCTTTATAGACATCCTGACACATTTGTCTGCAGGGGGAAAAGTGTATTAGGTTACTTTTAGCTAGTGTGTGCAGTGACATGACGGGGAAAAACAGCACTGTTACATTATTGTTATGTCCACCAGGCTCGTTTGGTGGGGTAACATTAAAGGAGACCACACAAGGATTTTCTGACTTAATGAAAATTTAATTTATTAAATTATACTAAAGAAATAAAACCTGAAAAAGGAATACCTGAAATGAGAAACCAAAATAGATTAATGAAAACCCCACAGCTAACCAGAAATAAGCAAATGCAAAACAAACCTAACAAAACCCAACCATAAGATACAAATCAAACCAAATGGAGTTCTGAGGAGGGGGAGGGAAAAGCCTCCTCACTGCTGCATGCATGGCAGCTTTAAAGCAGCAGAGCACCAATCAGGGCAAAACATAACACCTGCAGAAGGCCTGTCTCCAGGACCCTGCAAGAAAAAAGGGCAGAGACCCACTGCAGCCGTAACATTATTGTCAAAATATTTTCCAAGAAAAAGCTGTGGGTTGCTCCTATTTGAAACAGGATCCATGTGAGAGAAATTTGGGGGGAGAAGAGGATTTTGAAAACACAACTTTTTGAAAGGTTGGGATTACTTAATATAGGAAAAGTGAACCAATTGAAGCTAATTGAAGGATCTGGGACCATGCTGACAGAACTAGTATTTACAGTGGGGGAAAAAGTATTTAGTCAGTCACCAGTTGTGCAAGTTCTCCCACTTAAAAAGATGAGAGAGGACTGTAATTGACATCATAGGTAGACCTCAACTATGAGAGACAAAATGAGAAGAAAAAAATCAGAAAATCACATTGTCTGATCTTTAAAGAATTTATTTGCAAATAAGGGTGGAAAATAAGCATTTGGTTACTAACAAACAAGTAAGATTTCTGGGTGTTACAGACCTGTAACTTCTTCCTTAAGAGGCTCCTCTGTCCTCCACTCATTACCTGTATCAATGGCACCTGTTTGAACT
>CAEGAE010030658.1:0-11482 GCA_903067095.1 Girardinus metallicus | reverse complement strand
GGCTGTTTGTGAGCCTGCCTCTTTATTATTACATTGAATTAATTTCAGATTTTTGTATAACTTTTCTTCAAGTTAACTAAGTGAGCTATTATTGTTACAGGTAAATTTTCTAAACCACAGAAAAGTAACTGTTAGAGAAGCTCAAATGTGAAAAATTGGACTGATGTTGATATGCGATAGTAACACTGCTGTTATGTTAGATTTACCAATGTTTTATTTTAGCTTTTTTTTATCCGATTACCAGATTAAGAATAATCGATAGATTACTCGATTACTAAAATATTCGTTTACAACAGCCCTAAAAGTCTTAATCTCTTGTGAATAATCAGTGTGGCAGCTTTTAACAATTGGATCATCGTTTGTTCAGTAAAGCTTTGTGGGAGTAGCTCTGGCTAACATGGTTTGTCTCATGTAAACTGCAGCTCAACCTGCTGTTTGTTCATATATTTGTGGACCTATTACAAAGCCTGAATCTCCCTTTGTAATTTGAATACTCTATGAAGCCAAATATAGCAGTCAAAAACTTACAGTAAAATGAAAAAAGTATAAGTTTAATCTTATTCAATTACTACAACGCATATACAATATTGTAGTACTCACTTGTGTGTTGCAATTCCAGATTTTTCCAGACTTGATTTTCCAGAGTTCTTTGCAATTTTAGCCAATTTTTAAAGTATAAATACTTTCCATATGAGTTTATGGAAAAGGTCTCGAAAGACATGCACATAGATAGATGCATAGTAAAAATGGATGGATAAAATGATAATTAGAAAAAGGACTGATAAACAATAAACAGTGTGATGGACAGATGAATGGATGGTTGGATCAAAGATCACTACAGAAACATACAGACTGATGCATGAACACAAATCTTAAGAGAGTGAGAGAGAAAAAGAGAAAAAGTCTGGAAACCAAATTTTGTTTTTATATACTCCCATTATACTTATTCCACACTAATCCAAAATTGGAATCATATTCCAGAGTTTTACAGCTTGCGTAGAAACCCTGTAAATGTTTCGTTTATTACTTTACGGCTGGTTTTCTTAAGGCATCTTTTAGGACAAAAACGCGAAAGGAAGCGTAAAAATATCGTGACGGGAGATCTAGGTAATGCTGATGGGGAGTCAGAAGAGAATCTGTGACATACATGACACGAGCTGCAGGCTGTCTACATCCAGGGTGCAGCACTAAGAAACCATACTGAGAGGGAGGTGACAGCAGATTTAACATTTCCAGGGTGCAAGCTGTCTCAGTGATGGCGCTTCATGATGCAGGGAGGAGGAATCTTGTGACAGCATGGAAGAGCTTAAGTAACAGACCCTCTCTGTGGACACTATGAGGAACTGAAGAGCAGCACTGAGCCTGTGAAGACTTAGCTGGATTTAATGCAAGCCAAAAAAAAAACCCCTACAGAACAAACTCAACAGACACCATGAAAAACAGCTTAATGATAATCACATAGCTGGCCAGATTACACTCTGAAATCTGGAGGTCCTGACTAAAAACAGGACACGGGGAGTTTAAAATGTGCAAAGTCACAACCTGCTCACCTCTGTCTGAAATGAGTCAATCTAAAAAATAAAGCCGGGTGCTGCTAAATGTGTCCGAGTCAAATAATCACACTTAGTTCTTAATCACATAAAACAATACAACTCTGACTCATCCAAAATCAAATTCATACTTGCAATGAGGTCCAAAGTATAACTCTAGAAAACACATGGTGCAACTGAGTCTCGTATGCTTATGCAATTATAATTTTGCAAGAAACTAAAAGAATTTCTTTTTATCATCATTATCAGTTCCATCCATCCATCCATTTTCTGTTCACCCTTGTCCCTTAATGGGGTCGGGAGGGTTGCTGGTGCCTATCTCCAGCTACGTTCCGGGTGAGAGGCGGGGTATCATTATAAGTTTTCATAGCAAAAATAAAAAGATTTATTCGATGTATTCATGAAACAATTTACCTTTTTGGGCTTTGCCGCGATCTCGGAGTTGAAGCTGGACTCGAGGGTGTCTCTGCTCTCCATTTCACCCTCTTTGCTCTCGGCGTCATCCTCGCTGGCCATCGGCCCGTTCTCACACAGCGGGGTTTGGAAGTCATCGTCTGGAAGAGGCGGGTATGTGTACTTGAAGAGGTCCTGGAAGAAAGGGGACACATCATCTTGCTTACTGAAAATCTGGCATGTAAAGTGCAGCTGATGGGTTCCCATTTATAATTATAATATTTTATATCTAATTAAATCAGAACATTATTAACTTTAAACATGTCAGACAAAAAAAAAATGCAAAGGGAAGAAGGTTTATGATGTAATGAGGTTAATAGATTCACAAAAACTACATGACCCATATTTTGTCATTTTTACAAGAGAAAAATATGGACTTTATCAGTTTTTAGCAATTTCTAAAATATTTTAACATCATAGCAAAACATGCAGAACCTCGTATCATTGGTTGTAATTATTGAATTTTTTGTACTTTTTGTAACAGTAAGGCCACAAACCTACATGTCTTTATGTGTGATTGCATACATCAGAGCAACATGAAGCAGGGCATAACTGGAAAATTAAAGAAAAGAGGTTCATGGTTTTCCAAGAGTGTCTATGGACAAAAATCTGCCATGCAGTTGTATTTTAATTGTGTGTCATTTAATCTCAGTATAAAAATAGCTGTTCTGTGAAAAACCTCAGAGGTTTGTTAGAAAACATCAGAGAACAATTAGCAATGTGAAAACTAAGGAGCACAGCAGACAGGTCAGACGTGGTCAGACGTAGAAATTATTCAATGGAGTCAAATAACTCGGTTGTCAAATCAAGCATAAAAAGTTCAAAATGAGAAACAAACGGGTTTCATAATCCATGTGAAACGTCAGGGAGACAGTTGAGGAAATTCAAAGCAGAGTTGGATTACAAAACAATACTCAGAGCACTGAACAGCTCACTGAACACTGTTCAATCAAAATCCAAAAGTGTTGGGTTGGCACATCTGCCAACCCAACGACAGGCAGAAAACGAGCTAACCTGGCAGGACAGGCAGGTTATTTTTATTAACCAGAAAAGCAGCGAACCAGAACAACCAAAACATACAGCCAAAGATGCAACAGAATGTTTAGAAAGTACATTGTTGAGCTAAAATGGCCTAGTCAAAAGTCAAACCAAAATCCAATTGAATATCTGTAGAACGAGTTAGAAACTTGTCCTTTTTTTTTGCCAATGCAGAATTGTCAAAAATAAATTCAATGTCTAGTTGTGCAGCAGTAATTGCAGTGAAAGATTCTACAGGATATAAATTTGACAGATATTAATACAAAATGTAAAACGCTTTGTATAATTTCCATCCACATTACACTAAAACACATCAAGGTTTTGTGATGCATTTAAAAATGTGAAAAGGTTTAAGAAGTAAGAATACTTTTGAAAGGCTAATTAATAGTCAGTTGATATAATGGAGTTTCTCCAAAATACAAAAGATATTAGTCGATTCTAACATTTATTTCTAAATGAAACAAATCTGAGAATTCAGCACATTTAGGGGTGAAGAAAAACATAGGAGCATACCGATCCACCCAGGTGAGGCGGCAGGTACTCTGCACCAATATATGTGTGAATCTCAGCTTTGCTTGCAAACTTCAGCTTTGCGATGGCTTCTGGACCCAACCACGACTTCACAATCTTCCATGCAGCTGTAACCAGGATAAACGTTTAAAAATCATGTTTTTAATGAAATCACAGTGCAGAAAAATCATCAATCGGAGTCAAGCAGACTCTTTCTCACCATTCATGATCCAAGGCATTTCCACTATGATCATTTTAGCTGAAATGAAAAAAAAAAAAAAGTTGATGAAACTACTGTGTTCTTTTTGCACATTTGACTTAAAAGCGGCTGCAAAGATCACAAGCAATCCGTAACTGGAATATAATATCCTTGATATATCATAATATCGTTTAGTGTTATTTTACTTACATAAAAACTTTGGATAGTATACTTTGAAGCAATTGATGACATACTTTACAAAGTCCATATCCTAAAACAAACAAAATAATAAATTAGGAGATTCACAAAGGAAACAACCTCAAAAGTCTTAGTATAAAGTAGCACAAAAATATGCGTAAGAAAATGATTTTGACAGGAGGATGTTTGTTCTCATTTGATCGCCTCTAGATCTGAAGTTACCCACTAAGGATTAGATAAAAATTAATTGCAAATCTGTTTGAACAATTTTCAACACTTTTCAACACTGACAAAAAAAAAAAAATCTTGGGTCTCTGCTATTTATTAAACTATATTACAAATATTTTACAGATTTCTTCTGCAGCTTGGCAAGTTTCACGTGGTGGTTCTTCTTCTACTGTCTATGCTAACTGAGTTGATCAGACAGGCTGTCCTAAAGGCCAACAGGAAAGATCTTTAGGCCTTGGCTAAGCTCCATAATAGGCTAGAAGCCTCACTATTTTGCAGTGGACTCACTCCTAAGCCCTAATTAGATCACACTGACTGGCTCTAGTACAGCTCATCGTGGGCTTCAAAAGAGTCCCAACTCATGTCTTTCTCATATGATCTTCTAAACAAATAATTATATGTCATGTCTCTATAGTTGCTTGTGTTGGGTAATGACAGATTTAACAGTCCTTTCTCCTACAGGGCGTTACTGACTGAGAGAAAGAAAGTGAAAGGATTAGACAGCCAACTCGAATTGACCATCAGGATTTAAAGGCCAATTTAATCTTCAACGTGTTAAAAACCACTGAAGAGCTGGCCGTCTTTCTACATCCTCTCACAAATGCCAGGAGATATAACCATATGAGATGTTCTTTTTCATAACAAAACTCCAGCTGAGCTAAAAAAACAATAAAAACACAACAGGCTGGACTTACAATATTGCTAAGGCCAGACTCCGTCATATCAAACACTACAGTGAGAGGCATCCCGGGTTCCTTCTTTGTATACCGCTCCAGCCAGAAGGCGACGTACTTCTTCTTGTCCACGACTGTTTTTGCATCCTTGGTGTGCAGCTTCACCTTAAACCAGACTGTATGCAAAGAACAGGATCTGCTTTATTTCTTAAAACAAGTCAGATACGTCAAATACGTCTTTCATGAAAACATAATGGCTGAGCCGTTAGTGCACTAGGCATGTGTTGGCAACCAAGATTTTAAAAAGCTACGGTCTCTAGATGCTTTCCACCACAGCGTGCCACGATTTAAATTCCCTTCCATGGGATGCAAGAGGAAGCGCTACAGAGACCAACGTTTCTTCTTCACTGTATGTAGCATACAGCTAAGTAATTCAGTAATTTAGAGTAATGTAATTGATTTGGTACAGAAATTAACATTTCTGTAAATGCGCCAGAATTGGCCAAAAGGCTATTTTTCATCTATTGTCTCTAGACAACAAACCACCTGTTGCTGTGCACTGGTGGTTAGAGTTGGTTAAAAGTTACATGCTATCATTTTTCTTTACTTACAATAAAGACAAGGTTAGATGTTTGAAAGTGTTTTAAAAGTAAAATATTGACAGGTATGGAACTGAAACTAAAGGAGCACCACCTGTCACTCTCAATAAGGCAACACCATATTACTAAGCATTAACATAATATGAAACGAAATTCTTAGTAATAAAAATGTTTATGCAAAAACTAATATTAAATTTATTCCAGCTTTTTGCTTAAGTCAAAATAACTAAAATTAAGAGATAACCATGTCTTAAGTGTAAATATGTTGGAATATTTTATCTGTAGTAGGAATAATTGCTGCTCTTTTATTTAAAATAAAATCAATTAGATATTGATATAATTTTTCGTATTTAAAATAGTATAATATAATATAATATAATAAATAAACAGCTTTTGTGCCATGGTATTTTTGCCCATAGCATAAATACCATGGGACTTCTACTCACAAATTACAATGGGAAAATTCATATCATTCCAGTGTGTGTGGGTCAGGCTGTATTAGAACGTGTGCGTACAGAGTTTGTTGCCTTCTCTGTCGTAGCCATGGAGGAAGACGGCACCGCTCTCAAACATCCACCTGGGAATGGTGCTCTCACTCACATCTACAATGAAGAAAAACAAATTACTTATGATGGGGCAATTATCAGACAGAGATACAGGCAACATGACAAGCAAACAGTAGAGGCAGTAGGGATGGTGTTGGTTCCCCAAAAATTCAGATTTAGAGACATACAGTGTTACATATGGCACATCCTTTACATTTGGATGTGCCAAATGTAAAGAAAATGTAAATAAAAAAAAAATGCTCCCCCGACTCCTCGCAACATCCCAGAGACATAAAGCCACGCATGTTTCAGCTCTTTCTAAAAGTTGAAGCTAAGAACTAACAGCATGTCGACTGAGTCCTACATCCACATCCCAATGTCCAGAGGCACTAATGACTCAAATAAATCACATTTCCTAAAACAACTCAGAGAAAAATAGAATTTGCTGGATTAAAAGGCCAGCAAACAACAAGTCTTTCAAATTTCTCAAGAGAAACAGAGCGCATTGTTCTCTGTGGTAACTTATGCATGGAGATATGGCTGTTTAACACACAAAGAGACTCTGTTTTTCCGAGATAAGCACAAGGACAACCACAGATTTGTGTTAGGAGCTTGCAACACATATGCCAATGTCAACATTTCTACTTTGAGCAAAGCTGGATGTTGAACTTCAGTATGTTTGAGTGCTAGCATGAATGCTGTTACCACAACCTGCCTTTATTGTTCCTTTTCTCCTTTATTTAATTTCCTTTAGAGTTTCTATATTTATACTTTAAGCCAGTAAGCTGTGAGTTATTGAATGAAATGTCAGATTCCATGCTTTTGCACATAATCTTGGTCAGTGACGCTGATTCAGCTGATTCAGCATTAATAATGCTCTGTGAGCATTATTAATGTCAGATCTGTAATACTAAATTTATCATCTCCAGATTTGGGTCCAGTTTCTTTTTAGAGAAAAACTTTCACAGTGCTCGAAAGTGGGTTACTTAGAGCAAAGAACTTTTACATTGCTCAAACTTGAAACACTATACAGAAGTGCCAGGAACAAACTTTGCTCCATTTCAATATAAAACTAAAAAGTGAGTTTGAGGTTTCTGGTTTTAGCACCTAGCGAAAAGTTTGGCTTTTGTTTATTGGTACCGATAGGAGGTAAAAATAGGCAAAAAATGAAATGATCCAATGGCAAAATAGAAGGACTTTGAAATCAAGTAAATTTCTTTTTACTCTTTAGTTATTCTGGCCTTGGTTTTTTTGGCAAAGTAAGTAAAACAAGGGATGTGAGTTACCACTAAATTTAAGCTTTTAGAACGAAGTTGCAGTTTATAAATTTTAACACACCTGTGTAACATTTCAAAAGCATTGCAATGCCCATTAAAATAAAAATTACGTTTCTTTTGACATGGAACTCTTTTGATGATTAAAACAGTTATTCCAGCATCTTACCATTTATCCCAAACTCTTTTCTCCAGAGTAGACTTTCATCGATCATCTTCAACGTGTCATCAACAACATACATTCTCCATGTGAGGTAGGCTTCCACCAGAGCATCCTCCTGCTCAATCCTCTCCACATCCCTGATGTCATACTTTTCTGTTGAGTCTACAAGCACAGCACAAATACTCAATCACATGACATTCAAGCAGGTCAAGCAGCAGGTTTCACTTTCAAACACTCGCTGGCTTTAACTGTTTTAAAACTTTAATTATTGATGGGAGTCCATAATAAACCACATTAAAGTCAGAAATGTTGTATATCTGCGGTGTACAGAACTGTGCTCCAATTAGAATTTAACAACAACTTTGTTAAATTCTAATTGGAGCCCTTCACGTCCTTGTTGAAGCTTAGCTGAGCTCTTGCTGCCAAAGCAAATAAGCAAAAATGCGAATAAGTATGCAAACAAAAGTAACAATGGAATAGATCCAAAAAAAATCGTCTAAAGGCAAATTAATATCGAGCGAGTGAGTTATTACCCGCTTATCCACAATAACCGTGTTACCTTTGAGTAACTCATTCTTGAATCTCTGCCTGGTCTCCACTATTTTCTTCTCAAGGTCCTGTCAAAACAGTTTGTTCGGGTTAGATTCGGGTTTGACTGTTGCGGAATAAATGGTTCTAACGGTCATCAACTACCTGCTGCGGTTCATGCTCTGCCATATTCAGCTGTCCCTCCGCGGCTCTGTGGTAGTTCCGCGTTGTTGTTTTTTTTTTTTTGTTGTTGTTGTTCAGGCTGCTAAGTTAGCAAACTGGCTGCTCTGAAGAATCACTGCTAAAAGTGTGAAGCTGGGATCTGGTCGGTGCCATTTTGGCTCCATTCGTGGCCACGCCTCCGAGGGTTGTTTCATTTATGCGTGCGGAAAAGAGAGTTAGAATGGAAAATTGTCTTCACGCTGATATTACAAAAAAATCCGATAAAGGATGAAGCATAGCTAACAATTCTGTCATATAGTCGCAATTTCTGTTTTATCGTGTGTTTACAGAAGCTTACCCACAATGCACTTGAATTGACAGGAAGTTTAGTTCCACCGACCGGGGTGACGCTGAAGTCAGCTTCCGAATGAAAATTGGGCAAAGGGCAATTACAAATCTGTTGATTTGACAAGTTAACTTTAAACATGATTTTTATCCGCAAAAATATGTTAGCATCCATGATTTCTAAAACCTCTCATCTACAAATGACAATAAAAATAGCTAAAACGCCCTTTACAGACTGCTAAATCTAACGACAAGTCGGAAGCTAACTTCAGTGTGAATATGGCGCGCTATTTTGATATGACAGGCCATTGTTGACTGTACTTCTAACACCGGTGTGAAAAGTTAAGTTTACGTCTCTGTTCTCTTTACACAGATACATTCAGCATATAGTTATTGCTTTATTTTCAGCAGCTCTGCCACGAAAGCCACCGGCTCCAACCTGAAGGGAGAAACCCGACAGGAATCTTCACATAATGGAGAAGTTGTCATCGGATGATTCGAATCGAAATGTCCACGGCCTCTCACACGGTGGCAAGATCATCCTATTCAGCTGCAAACGTGATCCAGCCGCGAATGTAAGCGAGAGAAGCCTGACGTTCCGCAGTTTCTACTTTGAACGTGAAGGCAACGCGTTCCTGAACGCAACAGAGGGAGCCACTGCAATCAGTAGGAAACTCTCAGCTCATGTGGACATTGTGACGTGTAACTGCGCAGTAGATGCTCAGAAAAGGGTTAAAACTGCGTTCGTTTTGGTAACAAAGAAGAGTGAGAAGGGAAGCAGCTTTACGTACAGCCTACTCGCACTGAAAAGCTTGCACCGGCTTGAGCCCTGCATTGAGTTCAAGCTCCCCTACCAAATGAAGGGTAAGGTGTCCATCCTTCAGGGCCCCACTGTGCTGTGGTGCCATGACAACAGTGTGTCTTATACATCACCTCTGGCAGAAGGCGTGCGAAAAATCCCCATTCAAATGTCAAAATGTCTTTTTGGAGAACTTCCCATCCAGAAAGGACAGCTTTTTGCTCTTGGACTTTCAGAATCACTTTTAGCTAACCATTCCCCAACACTTGGCTATTTGTTTGAAGGTGGACAAGCGTTTGATGGCTCTCTGATTTTACCACATCCCTACATTTGCATCACACAGTGCATGCAGGTTCTCACTGCTGACAGAGTAGATAACGTGCTGAGATGTGCCGTTATTGCAGCAACTTCAAATCAGCAGCTTGTGCTTTTTGAAAACGGGACTGTAAAAGACACATGCGAGGTTCCCTTTGGGCAGGCTGAAGACATTCAGATGGTTGACACAGGAAGAAACGGATGTCTGTTTGTTGTATCCTTTAAACAGGGCCATGTTTGTGCTGTATGGAAGGAAACATTTCAGGTATGTATAAACTGGAGTCTACATTGTTTCATAAAAGGATTTACATTCCTTTTTAATTTTTCACATTTTATCAAAAAAAAAACAAAAGTTTAAGCTGTTTTACTGGAACGTTGTGTGATCAACAAAAAATACTGGTTAACTGTAAAGTGGAAATTTGTTTTCAAATTTCCCTACAAATAAGAATTTGAAAAGTGTGGCCTGCATATTATGTATTCAGCCCATTTTGATCTATTAATCTCTAGAAATCCATTATTATTAAATAAGAACAAATCTTTTCCAGATCGCCTCCTGTTGGTCAGATGTCGACTTCACACATGTGGATGATTTCCTTGGATGTGGAACAGAACAGATTCTGTTGATTTTTAGAAATAAAGGAATATCCTGCGGGCCACTGGAAAAATTTCTTATCACTGACCTTTGTGGTATTTCTTACTCTGTAAGGCTTCTGCAGTTACTTCAAGCTATATTAATAAAGGTCCCCTGTTATGGATAATACAATGTCTAATAAAAAAATACACGTTTTAGTGTGGTCAAGGCTCTGAAACACCGAAGGCAAGCCCACCTCCTCAGGAAAACTCACTCCTCACTCTTCAGGCTTTGGAATCCAGATTACAGGTGAGACTGAAACACGTTATAGAAGAACACCCAACTAGTATTTGTGTTAACAGCTTGACAGGATAATTGCATCACTCAGATGTTTGCATATTAGATGCATAATTCACAGGAAATTACTGCATGTACACTGCCTGACAATTGTGTGGATACTGCTTGAACTTTTCTCCATTTTATCGTTAATCCATCACATTTTAAAAATAAACAGATTTTCTTTAGGTTTGTCATGGAGGGGATCCAAAAAGCTTAATATATTTATTTATTTAATTATTTATTTTATGTTTGGTATGACATGTTGAAAGCCATGTGTCATGTTGCTTCCACTTCATTATTATCTGCTTCCTAATGCTAGTTAATCACATAAAATCCCAGTGCAAATACTCTGACATGTGATGTTGTAACATAATAATATGTGAAAAATTCAAGGAGTATTTTTTTATTAATTTAAAAGCCATTTCTAGGTTCTGTGTATTGAAAAATAGAGCACATCATGCTCATGTTATGGTATGTCTGAGGTTTGAATATCTTGACATTGACCTCTGTTCATTCATTCAATGGTTCATTATGTATGCTGTCTATAAGGATTTTTCTCTGTCAAATATTATTTGTAATTTAGAGTGGATTGATCGTCCTTCAAGAGCTTGAAAGAGAAGTGAGAGTGAAGGACAGAGTTCTACAGCAATCAATCCAAGTCCTCACTGATGTGCTTTCAGGGAGGGAGACTGTTCTCAGCCAGCCTGAGCAGGTACTGTTCACGCACTTGTTTAACTTTTAAAAACTGGCTGATTACATAGACTCCAATTAACAGTTACTTGTATATACATGTTATGCTTTGGATGATGTCACTTAGGAATAATCCATCCATCCATTTTCATTACACCCTTGTCCCTTAGTGGGGTCGGGAGGTGCTGGTGCCTCTCCAGCTACGTTCCGGGTGAGAGGTGGGGTTCACCCTGGACAGGTCACCAGTCTGTCGCAGGGCAACACAGAGACACACAGGACAAACAACCATGCACTCACACACT
>CAEGAE010030652.1:0-12825 GCA_903067095.1 Girardinus metallicus | reverse complement strand
TATATATATATATATATATATATATATACAATCTTTACAGCCGATCAATATATATTGAATATATTGTAAAGATTGTATTCATGATGAGATTTATACGTTGCAGAAAAAAGTCCCAGTTAAAAGTCACGTCCAAATTACGAATGTCTCATACTAATATAATGAAAATATTTGCGCATGGTGGATTTGTGGTATTTTAAATAGAAAAAGTGTTGGGACAAGTTTTCCAGTGTGGAGTGCAGATAATTTACTTCAATGATAGTAACACAGTAGTTCCTTATCTATGTTAGGATGATATTGTTTTTCGGCAACATTGAAGCCATTATATTTGTGTGAATTTCTGAGTTCAAAGTCAGAAGTAGTATTGACTGAGCAGCCCTTCAAGTTTTCCAACGTACAACTAGCTAATCTGGCTATGACATCGTTCTCAGATCCAGTTTCTGACTTCTGAGTAAAGAAAACAATGTAACTATCCACATGGTGCAATTATCTTTAAAGATGCAAAGAACAAAACCCATGGTTTATGACTCTTTTAATTAGCTACTTTTAAACTTCTTGTTGAAGCTAGCTGTGCTATGCTAGCAATTGCTTGATCCAAAGCAGAGGCAACAAATGATTTGATTTCAACTTACATGACAAACAAACCAAAAATGTATTAATAAATAAAACCAAAAACATTTTACATTTTTTTTTTCATATCAACTTGCTTAGCTGCAAAGCTAATCCTGGTGTGTAAATTAACAGAAGTAACAGAAAAGTCAGAGATTTGATTTTACCTGTGTATATTTTTTATATTCTGTCCTTCTCTATGTTAGCGATACAAGAATATTAACAATTTTTGAAGCAAAACTCATGGAAATTTTAAGTGCTATGATTTTTATGTTTTTGTAGAGACTACAGTTTTGTATTTTTCTTTAGTTTTACATCCTATCCAGAAGTGTAGCAATCAAAATTGTTGTCTGAATGCCTTAGACAAGCCCAGCAGATTTACTTTCACTAGTAAGAAAATCTTTCGCTATAATGCCCCATTTGACATAAAACTGTATTAGAGATTGCTGTGGGTTTATTTCAAATACAATGAACACAGAGATGGAAAAGAGAATGGAGAACGGTGGGGCAAAAGGTTCAAAGGGAAATAAGCAGTTAAGAACAGAAGAGCAGTAGAAGGATAAAGAGAAGACAAGAAAACAACCTAGAAATCTGCGTCTACACCTGCAGAGAGATAAAAAAAAGAACAAACCACAGCGACAAAGAACAGTTTTATGTAGCTAACGCTAACTTGTACAAAAAACATAAATAGCTGGAAAAAAAGACTAGGTTTCAGAATTGTGATATAATACTAATATATAATAAAACATTTTTTTTAGCTGTTTATAAAAACTAATATTGCAATTGTTGTTTAAGTAACTTTCTGTTACGTAGCTTTCTTTGCTAATGTGCTAATATATAACATAAAAGACAAAGAACTGAGATATTTCTAACACGTCCCTCTAGTAAGTGGCAACAAATCAAGGATCCTTAAAGACGGTTTCATGTATAATTTAAGAAACTGTTTTTATTAATTCATCCTCAGGTTTCTCCTCATTTTATGTAAAATTGTTTTATTTGATCATTTTGTCTGGTTTACTTTACATTTAAAACATGCTTCCAAAATAAATTTGACTTGATTTCTTGAGTTTGACTTGAATATATGTTCTGATGTTCTCAAGCTTCAGACAGTGGATTTATTACCAATCTAAGCAAACCTTTACAAAATCGATGTAGCAGAATATTTTTTTAAACTTTCAAAGAGGGCTCCCAGGGAAAATTACTTACAATACCTCTAGGCAAGAAGGAATCTATGTAAATAACAGAACATCGTGGGTTATTCTTTTACTTTTTGCTTTCTTCTAATAACTCAAATGTTTTAAAAAAAAGCTATCTGCTTCTTTGAGAAAGAGATTTAAATTTGCACTACAAAGAGGTGTGTGTATTACAAGTTATTCTTTTATTTCAAGCAACACCACAAAATAACAAGACAAGACGAAGCTACTGTTACACTTATAACCTTAAAAAGCTTTTACACTTATAACCTTAAAAAGCTTTTTTAAAAAAATTAATTTTTTTAGTCATTGAAAGGCGAATGAGCCATAAAATATTGGACTTTGTCTCTTTTTCCAGGTTTTGCCAATTAAGAGAGTGGTAAAGCTGTAAAAATATGTGTCTACAGTGATATTGACAAATACACCTGCCAACTTATGGGTTTATATCCAACAAAATCCCTCAATTTTCATTATGTCCAAATCCAAAACCTCCCACAGCGTTGTGACAAAACCGTTGGAACTTTTCACTTCCCTCTTTGCTTCTCCAGAGCTAAAGCAATGACAGAATCTGACATTTTTCAATCATAACTGGATTTCCGTTTATCTTCATATTTCTTTACATGTTACTCAAGATGTCAATGATTAGCAAAAATTATATATATCGGGTGCAAAACTGTGTCAAGCTTTGACATGTTGCAGTGAACCAGAACTAAACCTAAAGTCCTTAACTTTGTATTTTCCAATGCTCCCAGCTGCTTCTGCTGGTGAATGCATATGAATCTGAGGGTATTCTGAGGTTGATGACAAGCTGGTGATTAATGTTGGACACTAATTAGCCATTACTAAATATTTGCTTCAGTAATTGAGGGAGGCCACACAAAGAAAGGAGTTGGGTTTCCTCTGGACCATGCTAATGGTTTCCCTTGCTTCTCAGCATGGCATAATGCTACACTGAGCAAAAAAATGTGGATTATGGCCACTTTTATCAGAAATGTCCATCATCTGAGGCCTCTGTGCGCACTAAAATAAAATATATAAAGAATTTAAACAGAACATAATAAATATTTGTGCAAAAAACCCGACTATGACCTTAATATTTCATTGGAGTTGTGAAAACAGCAGCCTGGCAGCTAATCAAAGCGACAGGAATTGGACTCATGAGGGTCTCATCACGGCTGTGACTTTCTCATGAGGTCGGCCTGCCTCGTGCTCTCTCTGGCCTCAGGGAGGACGGCGGAGATGCGGGCGCTGCACAGACAGGTTGAGCAACATACGGCTGTCACGACACAGCCGACTTAAGCGCTGTTTAAAAAACATCGACACAATTACACAAAGACCTGTCTGAGAGAGGAAAAAAGAAAGTTGAAAAACAAGACAAAGGAGGGATTTGACTTTTTTTTTTCCTCCCCCTCTCCATTGACTTTCTGTTACACTGTTTGAGTCAAATGAGCAAAACAAAAGGAAGGAAGAGCTTGTTCTTTTTTTAACTCCTAGAGAAAGCAACCAATTTGAGAAACAAACTGGGTGAACCTCTGGTGAACAAAGAGCACATAAGGTAAACCTCCTCCAAGCAGCCGCCTGCAAAAATTTGCCTGAAGGGTTACAATTTCACCTAGCCAGACTTCTGAGTACTTGACGTAATGTTTTTGCATAAAGCCCAAGCGTCGCAGGTTGTAGCGATGAAACAAGAAAAGACAAACACATATCCGAGCTATTTCACCCCAAGCAAAGCTCCACAGTGACCCCAAATGTATCAAAAGACGTTATTTGCTGCAACTTGCTATGTAGCGCCAACAACCTGTTGAACCCTTCAAGTCGAAATGATGTCTTATGATAATTGAGTCAATTATTAACAGGAAAAATACTGCATTGGCCCACTAAGGTTCAGGTATTCAGCTGTAGAACATTATGATTCATGGAATCCTATGAGCACACAAACGGGTCAGGGCTGTAAAGTGGTTCATGTTTATGGCTCCCATAGAGTCCCACAGTAATCTGCAAAAAGATAGCCAGAGAGAGCTTACCTAAAGAAGACAACTACATACCTAAAGACGCTCAGTGTTTTAGATGAAATGTGTGGTTAGTTGGATTATCGGTGACAGAGAATAAAAGACAGGAATTGCTTTTTATAAACATCTAAAGCGTTCAGCGTCTCGTGTTCCCTGTTTGCAAAAAAACCATCCAGGTCATTCTGTAAATGATACTTAAGACCTGAACGTGTTGCATGCAAGTAAAAGAAATCACGTAAAATTGAGGATTTACACACCCTCGCAGGTATTCGATGCACTCTGGATGTTACATTTTGAAAATGTAATCGCCAACCACCAGTTGTGTACTGCTGCCCACATTGGAAGTGTTTTTTTTTAGTTGTTTTTTTGTTAGCCTGAGGTGTTCGGATTCGCCACCCGTTTACCAAAAACCAATGGCAGGTGACCAAACTCTGGAGCACAACAAAAGGAGTTAGGTTTCAGCTTGTGCCGTGTTGCGATCACGCAGGGCCTTTGTAAAGCCATGTAACTTTAATGCAGCTGCATGTTTGTGCTGTCACCGGCTGTCCGTGTTTACGACGCGGGCCAAAAGGGGCTTCTGAATCTCACTGTTATGGGCTGTGAGCAATAAGCCATAAGTTACTTCCTGAAATGTTCAGGAACATATGTCACACTGCAAGCATGAGATTACTTTATAGGATGGGTCAAAAATAGTAGCTCAACTGAAGCTGCTCTCAGGATGAGCTCCAACCTCCTCCTGGATGACGGGATTCTTCCGGTGAGGAGAACTTGAGGAAATCAGTCCTGAAAATGTGCAAACAGCTTCGCTCTGACCAATCTTTGTGTACAGCTTGCAAAATATTGAAGTTGAAACAGCTTTAAAATCATCACACTTCTAAAAACCCTGTTTATCATAAAAGGGCCTTTATGATTCCTGAGAGTTGTTTTAAATGTGATGTATTGCATGGCTTTTTTTAATCTACATTTTTGCAAATAAAGTATTCAAGAACTCTACCATGTCCAAAACAGTGTAATCGTCATATAATTCGTGTTCCGTAGAGCTGAGGTTTATTAGTGCGTTTCTACCCTGTCAGGTGTCAGCTTAGGACTTTAACCTGCCTTTACAGGTAAGCTGCGTTTTGTGCAGCCCGTTAAACAAAAGGCAGTTAAACAGGAGTCGAAGCTGGAACCAGTTCACAGCATCACAGACTGTTTATAAGACCCGAGAATATAAGTAGAAGGTATTAAAAACCCAGGAAGGCCGAGACTGGAGTACAGCGGGTCGGCAGAGATTCTCACCGGCGGTTTGACGTCCTCAAACACGGACGTGTCCTCAGCGCCGTCCGCTCCCGACATCCTCACGGGCTTCAGCTGCGTGAAAACCGCCCTTTCCTCTGTCATATGCGGCGGATTCATGGCCAGTTCTACTCCCGCTGCCATCAAAACCGGAACTTATTCTTATTAACAAACTGTGGTGTTGTATGCGCCAGGGCCTTTATGATTACTGCCTTTAACTGCGTTGACGTGAGGCTGAAGACAGACGGTGTAATCCACAGTCCTCTTGATAATTGTGAGGTCTCAGGTAGCCTTTACCTGAGCTCAAGTATAGACACCGGAGGGCATGACTGACACAAATTTCAGCCAATCAGAGTAGGGCTGGCTGAACGGAAGAAGGTGGGGTTCACCTGATGCACTGGAGGAGGGAGAAAGAGAGAGACAGAGAGTCTCCTAAATTCATTTAACTTGTCTGGAAAAAAGTTTCCAAATAAATATGTTGATAGAGGGGTTTTCCTCTAATTTGTGTAAAATGTATCATTTCTTTGCGTAAATTTCGTTGCAGCTAGCAGTGAAATATTTCTGCTGGATAATATGTACAGGTCTAAGCTGGAAATTTCAATCAGCAGATGCACACTGCCAACAATATTTGAAGAAATCTTCATTAACCACCCATTTCTTTCTTGGAAATTCTAATTTATTTTACATATTGGTGTTCAAAGTGCAGCCCAGGGGCCATTTGTGGCCTTTGGATTGATTTTTTTGTGACCCCCAACTGCTGTTTAAGAATAATACACTTTGGCCTACCCAGCACAGGCAGTTAATGCAGATAGAGACTTTTTGTTTTAAAATCAGGATAAATTTGTTGCAGATATAATTTTCTTACAATATAAAACGTTAATCACCACACAGAGTATTCATGTTTTTATTACAAAGCTGTAATAACGAGTAGAGCCATGTTTATTCAGCTGATAAGCCAACTTTTCTGCACCTAAATCAGTTTTATAACAATGTCTTTAACAATGAATATAGCAAGCGTTGAGAAAGAAAGTGATCCAAATCCTTACAAACAGAAATACATTTACTCAGTTAAGTCCAAAAGAATTTGAAAACTAGATGTATTTCTGTTAGAAAAGCTGAAGTGCAAAATTATTTTATGTTTTGGATCAACAATGTGCAGCAATAAAAATCAGACATTTTTACTTGCTCAGTTTATATTTTTTATTTTCTTGACCCGCAAGAATGTTTGGCTTAACAATTTTGGCGCATATGACAAAAAGTTTGGACACCCCTGACTTAACATGATTGCATAATTTTTGGAGGAAAGCATAATGAGGAAGCTAGCCACCACACAGAGTAGTGGCTAGCAGGACAGTATAGCTACCTTGAGATCCATTTTTAATTGTCATTTTTACTTCTGTCCTTTACAGGCATAAACAAAAACTTATTTCTCTAAAAAAAAACTCTCATAACTACAAGATATTACATGCAAAATGTTAAACATCTTACAGGGGCTAACTGTGCGACAGTAACAGACTGGCTTTTACATGAACTACTGAGGAAACAATTTTTACTCCATCAGGAAAATAAACTGATCATGAAATATTTCATTAATTTTGATTTACAGCATATACAGTTAAAAGTATCTTGTAGCGGCTAGTGCTAACACTAGGTCATGTGTAAGGAGAAGCAAGCAAATAACAGTTTCAACTATTTTTCTGTCTTTTTGAAGAACTACAACAGGCAAAAATTTCCCAAGACTTTTAGCAGTTTACATACACAACCTTTCACATATGTTGTAGCAACTAGTAGTTTGTAGTCTGTGTGAACGCATAAAATAAATAAATAAATAAAAACAAGATTTTAAGTGTTTTGGTCTATCTTTTCTATCTGCCTGTAATATTTTTGTTAGTAAAAATGTTACAAGAGATATCAGACATTTTTATTTGCTCAATTTCTTTTTCAATTTTTGCTCATTCATTTTCTTTGGCAAGATGTCAAAAGAAGCACATTTTAAAGAACACTTTCTGTTTGGGTTTTTCCATTTTAAATCACATTGACGTCAGCCTAACATGTTGACAGTTACAAAACTGGATATTTTACTATTTAATTGCTTCTTTAGAATCTCAGTTTGTTGGTGTTGACCCTCTTACTCATAGAAGTTCACACCTTGAAATCTATGTTGTTTTTTTTTACTGTAGTTAAAAGGCTAAAAATCCAGTTTTGTGATTTGCCTTGAATATCAGAGGTTTGACGTCACTGCAGAACAAAAGGGGAACCATAAAGGCAACAGCTTTATAGGCGTGTTTCTGCCTTTATGATTTGTTTAATCAATACTGTAGCCACAGAAAAGTAAATCAAATCAAACCCTCTTTTACACGAAGGAGCTTCAAGAGCCACATTATTGCAGATAACAATGCGAAGTACTTGACCAGCGTTCTCAGATGAAAAAAGTGAACGTTTCCCTGAGAATGCGGAGGGAACTTTGAAGTGGTTGACACTTTGATTCATGGGTCCCTGGGAATCTTATGGTGATAACCAAACAATATTCAAAATGTTTTCTTTTTCTTCTCACACTTGTTCAAATGTTGAGACGTAAAGGGGAGAGGGAGGAGAGAAAGGAAAAGCCTAACCATTAGAAATACCTGGTTGGAGTCTTATAATTGTTGGCTAAAATATTCCATGTTTTACAAAATTGCTTTTTTTATGCTAATCTTATATTTAACCAGTTGGACAGAATCTTAAAGCAGCAGATGCTCACAACTGACACAAATGATGTTTCAAAGAAAATATGCATGTATCATAAATTATATCGTCATCAAAACATATATCAATAACATCTCCATTGCAGGATTTTCTCATATCTTGCAGCCCTTCGCCAGTTATTTAAATCTCTGAACTAGATCAAATGTGATAAAAGACAATATGAAAACATTTTTTTGTGATTTCCTGGATGTCATTTTGGCTTCTACAGTGGGGAAAAAAGTATTTAGTCAGTCACCAATTGTGCAAGTTCTCCCTCTTAAAAAGATGAGAGAGGTCTGTAATTGACATCATAGGTAGACCTCAACTATGAGAGACAAAATGTTTAAGACTGTTAACTCCCACCTGCATGTGGCAGGTTTCTTACTTACTAATACTACACTTCTGCCTCAGCCTTCATTGATGTCAAGTCATAATCTGTATCCTGCATGGCAAGTAATGGATATTGATCTGTTTAATTTCCTTACATAATCTCCCTGCTTGCTACATTTTTATCAACTTTTTTCTTACTGAGGAAATTTCCTTGCAAATATTTCAGAAGTAGCATAACAAAATCTGTAATTTTTTTTGTAAGAAAAAAAAAATCACAAAAACAATTGCAAAATTCTGGAAAAAAAGCTTTAATTATATGAGACTAAAGCTTGGACAACAACGGAAGAATTCAGATCAACACATTTTAATGTTATTTGTTGTAATGTTCTAGTCAAAGTCTAGACCTAAATCCAATTGAAAGTTTGTGGCAAAACCTGAATATTAGCGATCATAGATGCTCTTTGTCCAATCTGACTGACCTTATTTAGTTTTTTTTCTTTATTTTTCACTGCTATGCATCACTTTGTATTGACCACCTAATATCCAAATAAAATAAATTGAAGTTGGTCTTAGTAAAGTGACAAAATGTGAAAAGGTTCTTGGGTTTGCATAATAATACAAGGCAGTTAGCAAGGGTAGCAAGAATCATCCTTAGTTTTTATGAATTGTGTAAAGCGTACGATAATCTTGTTGGCATTTGCTGAGGTCTGATTGCATCTTCATCTTCTTCTAAAAAAATCACAAAAACTGACACAAAGAAACTGTACAAAATTGCATGCAAGTAGTAGACTGATGCCCTTAAAAATCAAATACAATCATTTGCTTTTAGAAGTAAACAGAGTCCATCTCAATATAGTTTTCTCAAAAGCTTCAGTGGTTCATTAGAGAACGTCATGAGCAGCACTAAGGCCAGGGAACCCAGCAGGCAGGTCAGGGAGAAAGTAAAGGAGAAGTTTAAAGCAGGTGGAGAATAAACTTAGAACATTTTGCAGAGGTCTGATCAATCCATCATCTTAAAATAGAAAGAGTATTTCACAACAGCAAACCTACAAAGACATGGTTTTCCATCCTTAGAGATTGTGTTAAGAGAGAGTTTAGCAAAGGAGGAGCTAAGCGTCACACTCTGGGGCTGAATCACGTCTCAAATTAACATAAAACAAGTTGTTCTTTCTTAGAAATTATGAGCCAGCTAATCTGCTGTTGTAATGCATCACAGCAATGCTACTAGAATGTTCTCTTGCGTTAACTGTCGAAACATACCATAACTGCTTTTAATATCTTATTGTGCAAGTTTATTGCTTCTTAAATTACAGGCGCCTGGGTGACGGCAACCCGTGAGAAAGTTCACACCATTTGCGGATTCTTCACGTCCACAAATGATGTGAAGAATCCGCACCGTTTGTTTTTCATTACCACAGTAGATAACTAAACTTTGATTCTTAAGCTGTCAAGCTGTTGTCTTTGCTATTTCCCCTGTAGAATTAACTAAAATAATGTCTATAAATATTACTTTTGTGACTAAGAAAAGCATGCCGGTGCTAATGTGTGTGTTATAACTTATAGCTACACAGCTTAGCAGCCAAAGTCCAAAGAAAAACTTCCAAATTCCTCTGCCAGAATGAATCCTGTGACTTAAACTTTCATTTGATATTTTTGTATCATTCATTGAATGCAAAAGACAATAGAAGGAGAATAAAATGGGAGGAACAAAAAGAACTGAACTTTTTGTTCAACTTGTTATGCAATAATACCACACCTCACCAGGCAGGTTTACATAAAACAGCAATTGGCAGAAAGCTGTTTGGCCATTAATTCCTAATAATCAGTTGGTTCACCGACTTTGGCTGTTTTGATCTAAATTATTAAATTTACTGCCAAACCAAGCTTACTGTTGCACAATATCGAGCAAGTAGCCTTGCTTAAAATAAAACATGCACTTGGATCTTAAAATCATTCAAAAAAATTCAGATCTGCTTTGTATTTTAAAGGAATTTATGCTAACGGTGGGCTGATAGGTTGGGTAATCATTCAGTTATGCTGCTGCAAAATGATAGGCAGAACAAAAACTAAACAGAAGTTCAAATGAAATCAAACTGTCATGTTTTACTTTCTGTTATTTTAAATGAAAACCCATTCATGTTGAGGATTAAACCATAAAACAAAAAAGAAAGATGTAATGCCAAATATATTCATGTGTTGCCTCACCAGTCTAATCACTAACGACACCTCCTTCAATTATAAGAAACTGGACACACCGCATTCCTTCCTGTTTCTTCTCTTCTGTCTTTAGCAGCAGGTTAAGGGCACCGGAGGACACGGTATCCACATGTTGGTTAACTCCCATTTACCTTCAAAGGGAGACTGTAATCTAACACTTAAGTTCAATTATGAGTTCGCTTCAAGTCACAGCAAGCTTCTCTCCAAATTCAGGGGAGATGTTGAACTCCATGCCAGATGTCTTAGTTAAAAGTCTTTGTCTCTCATTCTCCAGCGGAGATCTTGTTAATCTTCTTATCTTTCCAGAACATACATGAGCATCCCTCTTTAAATCTGTCTGAACAAACAGATTCATGTACATTTTCAAACATTTTCTTTAGATGTTGCAACAAACAAAGCCATTGGATGTGTTTTGGATGACTTACAATGAAAATCTTTCAGAAAAGAGGACTAGCAATTGTTGCTAAACTGTCAAAGGATAACAGCAATGCTTAAGTGGGAGTGAGCAGATGGACTGATAGGAATTTGTGTAAAGTGTTGGTAAATTTCAGCAATCCACTGTTCAGATGTTAACTGACAAGAACGGAAGTTGTTCCTCATGACAAAAAAGAGAAAAATGTGTGGGGGCATTTCTCTTCCTGCTAGATCACGCTGGAGTCATATGCTTTGACAAAGATTTGAGAAAGTAACAGAAACTGCTGACCCGACACTTTCTGTTTCCCAGTAGAGATGAAGCTGAAATCTGAGGAAGCTAAAAAGAAATTCTGTGCGTAACTTTCCAGTCAACAAAAAAATAAATAAATTGATATGGCAAACTATAGCATGGGCAGCTGTCTGTTGGCTGCAACTCAAGCTTCTTACACAAAGTAATTTTTTTTTTTTTAGGGTTGAGTGAAGAAAAGGTGCGGCACACTTAATTCATAACTTGAAACCTTTCAGTTGAATTCTGCAAGCTTTATCTAAATATGGGTTCTCTGATTGACAACTCAATGATTATCATCCACAATTTTCTTTACTTATTAATCAACAGTTCAGGCATCCACCCTTCACTGCTTTCATGTCTCGTTGATTTATTCCAGTCCTTCCTGTGTAGTAACGTAATCCTAAAATGTAGTAAGTCAGGATTTCTGACAGTGTGCATGTTGAAAATAAGATGAATATGATATACCTTTAGACCATTTTGAGAGGTTATCTGGGATTTTGGTTTACAATTCACAGACTAATTCTTTATCTATATACCTTAAACCAGTATTCACAACATTTTTCTAAGTGTGTGTGTGTGTGTATGTTTAGGGGTGGTGTTGGAGATAGAAGAACACAAGATAGTTCATAATTGTGAAGTGAAATGAAAATAGCTAGTCTTTAAAAATTTTAACTAGTGAAAAAAAATCTTAGTTTTTTCAGCCCAAATTATTCTGACAATTTTAAATGAAATTTGTAAAAAAAAAAAAAATGCTCCAGATGATGATTTTTGGCCTAAATGAAAAGCACAATATGGCAGAAAACTCAAACTCCCCATCATGACGTTTGGTGGAGGCAGCATCATTCTATGGGACAGTGACACTGCATGAAAAGTGGGATTTTTGACAGCTATTGACACCTATTGCTGCCAGGCGCACAGAGATTGAGGGCCATCGGCAAGAGTTTTTTTGTCAGAATGGGAAATTGTAGGGAACTGCCAAGAATTGTCAAAAACTGAGTCCTGTTGCCCTATCACCCCTCTCCCCTTGGGCCTAGGAGAGGCTTACGTATTTAACAGAAGTTGCTGGGAGCCATGCAAATGCAAATCAACTTCGAGCACTGACCTTTCTGACTGTCGTTCCTGTTGTAGCTCACTCATTTTCCCTTCTGTACACCACCCAGGTCTGTTTACCAGTTCCAGGACCCGACCAAAACCCCTCAGTGTTATTACCTTGAAAAATAATGAGATTTGTTTAAGTGCAAAACAGGCATTAATGCCGAAAATGCACTTACCTAATCTGGACTTTGTGACTAAACATTCTCGGTATTAAATAACAAATACTGGAATACTGGCTCAAAAAAGCCTGTATTCCAACATGTACTCCTTCAAATGGAGATGTAAATACATGTTGGTGTTGCAGTGCAATGGGCCAAACAGTTCAACACACTTTGAGAAGTGTGTAGGTATTGTTCAGTTATAGAAGTATGCCATGAAGAAGTATGATTGTAGGAAGAATATTCAAACAATGATCAATCTTATCCATTAAAATATATCTTACAGGAGTGTTAGGAGCACTGAAAAACTTAGTTTTGGTTGAATTGATAATATAAAAGTGGAATATACAGGTTTACATACAATAGATTTTTGTTGAGCGTGATCTTACTTTGACATTCCACACCCTCTGTAGATTTATCATTGCCTAACTTAATAAAAATAATAATAATAATAATAATAATAATAATAATAATAATAATAATAATAATAATAATAATAATAATAATAATAATAA
>CAEGAE010030649.1:0-49214 GCA_903067095.1 Girardinus metallicus | reverse complement strand
AAATCAACCAACTCAAGAGGCTCAAATGGAGTGCTACAAAGAGCATCCAAGACCACAGTGAGATCCCAGGAAGGAACTCTAGATTTTAGTCCTGGTCTCAGTCTACGGACCCCTTTTAAGAAACGCACAGCCAGGGGATGGGCACCTGGTGTTCCTCCATCAAGGCCAACATGGCAAGCAGAGATGGAAGCCAAGTAAACTTTAATTGTGGAGAAAGACAGACCTTTATCCACCAGCTCCTGTAGGAATGTCAAAATATCCACAATGGAGCATTGGAAGGGGGAAATGTGTCTGCTGTGACACCACTGTTCAAAAACACGCCATTTATAGGCATATAAACCCCTAGTGGAAGCTGCTCTGGAACACTGAATGGTTGCAACTACATCTAAAGGAAGGCCTCTAGCTAACAAGCTGGACCTCTCAGCAGGTAGGCATGTAGCATCCACAATTCTGGGTGTGGATGAAATACTTCTCCCCCTGCCTGGGAGAGGAGATCCTGGCGGGCGGGGAGTTTCCAAGGCTTCGCTACGAGCAAGCTGATTATTTCCGCATACCATGACTTTGCTGGCCAGTGAGGGGCCACCAGAATCAAGGACAGGCCCCATCTGCATACTCTCTCCAGCACTGGCAGAATCATTTCCACTGGGGGAAATGCATACAGAAGCACATTGGGCCATGGGTGAGCCAGAGCATCCACTCCCAATGGAGCGCTGTGATCCGTTATGGAAAAGAATAGGGGACAGTGGGTGTTGGCCTTGGTGGCAAAGAGATCCACTGAAGCTTCACCGAACCGTTGCCAAATCTGCACAACCACGGATGGATGCAGTCTCCACTCCCTCACCAGCGGGCCTCCCCTGGACAGCAGATCTGCCCCCAAATTCAGGTGCCCAGGAACATGAGTTGCTTTGACAGACAGAAAATGAATGCTGCACCACTGCAATAGTTTGTGAGACAATTTCAGCAAGGGAAGTGAATGAGTGCCCCCTTATCTGTTTATGTAGGACACCACAGTGGTGTTGTCTGTCCTTATCAGAACATGCTGGTTCATCAGAACTCTGCAAAAATGCCTCAGAGCTAGCAGCAACTCCAGGTAGTTTATGTGGAGCTTGGATTGGGTTAATGTCCAGACCCCCCTCACCGCTACGCCATCGCATATTGCCCCCCACCCCTTCAGAGAGGCATCTGTGGACAACACTTTGCGAAAGGACACCCTGCCGATTGGAGACCCACGGTACAGCAGACCGGGCTCCCTCCATGGGCGAAGGGCTGACATGCAAGCGGCAGTTATCGTCAGCCTTTTGTGCAGGTGTCGCGACGTGCACAGCCGGCGAGAGCGTGTCCAGCGCTGCACTGGACGCATTTTTAACAGTCCGAGCGGCGCCACTGCGATCATGGAGGCCATCATTCCCATCAGCTGTAAGACAGTCTGGAAGCGCAGTTTGCACCCCAACTGAAACTGAGCGAGGCACCGATGAAACGCGGTCACACGGTGCTCTGAGAGACGAGCTCGAGCTGACAGGGAGCATATTTCCAGCCCCAGGATTGAGAACTGTTGACTCGGGTTCAGTGAACTTTTCTGAAAGTTTACCGAGAATCCCAGAGCTTGAATGTGGGACAGCACCTGCGGCAGCTGTTCTGCCGCCTGCTCCCTGGAACTGGCTATTAAAGCCCAGTCTTCCAGGTAAGCTAGAATGCGAATTCCCTTTTCTCTGAGAGGGGCTAGCGCTGCCTCCACAATCTTCGTAAATGTGCGAGGGGCGAGCGACAGACCGAAGGGTAAGACCAGGTACTCGTACGCCATTCCCTCGAACGCAAACCTCAGAAAACGCCTGTGTTCTGGGTGTATTGCTACGTGAAAGTAAGCATCCGTCAGATCGATTGCCGCAAACCAATCGCCTGGGCCAACAGCGTTCAAAAGTTGTCTCAGCGTCAACATTTTTGAATTTGTACTTGCGAAGGCGCTTGTTTAACACTCTTAAATCCAGGATGGGGCGTAGACCACCTCCCTTCTTCGGAACCACAAAATAGCGGCTGTACCAACCTCTGTTTGCTTCCGAAGTGGGAACCACACGCACTGCTCCCTTCGCCAACAACGTGCTTATTTCGTCTCTCAGAACTTTCGCTGCTTCGGTCCCTACAGCTGTGTTTATAACTGATTGGAACCGGGGCGGTCGTATCCAGAACTGGAGCCGGTAACCCATAGCAACGGTCCTTTCCATCCATGGGGAAAGTGCGCATGCGCGCCAAAGAGGTGCGCGTGCAGCCAGACAGCTGACCTGACGCACTGATGGCGAGGAGGTGCTGCCCTCTGCTGGAACGGAGAGGAGCAGCTCCGTTTGACTGTCGTGCACGTTGTGGCACACAGTGTTTTGATTTTGATTCTTTGGCAAAGAAATTGCACTCTTTATTGAAACACGTGGAACAGTTACACAAACATTCCGAACATTTTCTCTCGTTCCTTGAGAAACACTTAGCCCACCTAAACCTGGGGCTGAAAGTGCAAACACAGTGTGCATTGGGGTGTTGTGCTTGGGAGACTGTGTTAGGAAAACGCAGCGCCTCTTGGGGCTGGAACCCTGAACAGAACAAACAAGATGCCTTTTGCGCATAAACGAATGAGCGGCAATCAGGTCTCCCTGTTTCTGAAGCCTCTCTTCTGTCACGCCGTCTCACGTCGTTAGGATGACGGTGGCTTTTTCTTTCGGGACGTCAAATCACGTTGAAAACCCGGAGGAGGGCCTTTGCTCCAAGCCGACTGGCGGGGAGTATGCTTTTTTGACGGCTGTGAAAATGTAGTGTTGAGGGCTGCGGGTGGCGCTGCTCTCTTTGGCGGCGCCGGTGCCGTCACCGGCTTGCGTGCGCTCATGTTGGGCCTGGACCTAGCGTCACGTCTGGGAATGATGCAACGAAGAGCTTCAGTTTGCCTTTTCTTAAGCTCGAACTTCGCTTGGATTGCATCAAGGGATTGTCCAAAAAGCCCATCTGTTGACACCGGCTCGTCCAAGTAAACGGCCCTGTCCCTGTCGGGAACGTCAGAAAGCGTCAGCCATAGGTGTCTCTGAGCAACCACTGTGGAAGCCAGCCCCCTCCCCAGTGAGAGCGCCGCACAGCGGGAAGTGCGAAGAATATAATCCGCAGTGATTCTGATCTCATTTAAGAGGGGGGTCAAATGGCTGTCAGGAGGCATCTGAGCTCCTAGCTCGGACAAGCGCATAGCTTGATAAGTTTGAAGCATGGTGGTCGAGCTCAGGGCGCGAGCAGTGGTTGGGTGCTTGAGCGCGATAGGTCTTCTCCAACTGGGATGCGGAAAACCTGCATTGTTTTGAGGGCAGGGTGGCAGAGCCACCCACACCATGGTTGTATGATGGCGCCAGGTAAGCCGCCAAGGACGCCTCCATTGGTGGTAAATTAACCAGACCCGCTTTGTCGGCACCCTCCAGATCCACGTATGGCCCGTAGCCAGGCACTGTAACACGCGTGGACAACGGCTTGTTCCAGGCCGACGTCAGTTCCGACACAAAATCTGGGAACATGGGCAGGCGGTTTTTAACCGCAGCCGGCTCCGTCGGAAGGTAGAATCCAGAGAACCGGGACACCTTCTGAGCAGGAGGAGGGGTGGGCCATTCGACGTTCAACTTATCAGCTGCACGCCGGAAAAGGGAAAGGAACGAGGTGTCGTCCTGAACCACCGGAGAGGCGGCGGCAGCAGACGGACACTGGCCCGCGGAAAAGTCGTCGTCGTCGCCTTCTGAAAGACTGTGACCTTCCAGGCCGATGTCTAGCACATCATCGTCACCCTGAGCCTCGAGGTGATGGTGAGATGGCGCTGCGTCCTGCATCGTTTCGGCTAAACCGTCCACATATTCCATATGGTCTGCCCAGCTGGACGCGGGGGCTGCCCAGTTGGAAGTGGAAGCTTTGGTCCCTTCGTCCTCGTCAGACTCGGACGAAACCGGATCTCTAGACTCGGAGAGCATGGGGTCTTGTTGTGACACGGTAGCGTCTCCCAGCACTTTCTGCACAAACTTTACCCGCCGCTCAAGCGTGGAGCGCCGAAGCTGGCTACAAAAAGCACAAGCGTCCGGCTCCGACAACGCTCTTCTGGCGTGGACAATTCCAAGGCAGACGGGGCATGCTTCGTGCTGGTCTTTTTCGTGAAGCCGCACTCCTGAGGACAGGGGCGAACGGAAGACTTCTGCTTCGCCATTTTCTGTTTCGTGCTCATCCCGAACCACGAAACCAAAAAGAAAAAATAAAAATATATAAATGAGAAAATACAACTAGCGCTCAGCGGGCAGACACGCTAACCAGCAGGCAGCAGCAGCTAACACCAACAAGAGCAATTAAGCTAGTTTTGGAAAACAAGAGCGATGCTTGCTAGCAGCAGCTAGAAAGCACAGATTGCAAATTAGATGTTCTCAGCGAGGTGAAGAGCGTAAGAACTGAATAATGACTGTGATGGGGGTGCATTTATATGCAGGCGGAGCCTGCCACCCGTCATCACACGTCATTTGCCTAAAGGCGTGATTAAAGGTGTCTTCAGTAAGGTCACACGAGGGCGTGATATCCCATACTCTATGTGTTGTACCGAGTGAATCGACTGAAAGGGAACTATTGCCACAAAAGGTTGTACCACAAATTTATTTCACCGCCTTATCAGACTGTTCTTTTACGTGCTGTTCACAGCCGCGCTGCCGCAGCAGAACTATTTCGTTAAAGTGAAACCTGGAGATGCAGGTATGATTCGTTTAGTGATATGCAATGGAAATAATAACTCAAAACCGCCGCTGCTATTAGCCACGCTAACACAGCGGTGGTTGATTAGCTCATTTAGACACCTGCTTTACTGATGCTCTGTCAGTTTGTGTGTAGGTCGCCTTTTTATGTTTAAGCTGAACCAAAACACACCTTATTCTATATGTTAAGTTTGTCAAAGTCAAGCATAACTGAACTACTTCCCTCTCCCTCGCTATTTTTTTTTCTCAGTTAAAACTTATTTCTCACCTTGTGATCTAGTCAAAGTGTAGACAGTCCATAGCAAAACACTGCATCCCGTTTTATATGAGATTACATTTAAATCTAGCAGGGAAATTGGGGCGGGAACTTGCGTGAGTGACATCATGCTGCAAGGAGTCTAGTTTGAAGCTCATTTAAGTATATCGTGATATATCTGTATCGCGATAAAACAAAGGAATATCGAGATATTAAATTTTTCTCATATTGCCCAGCCCTACCGCAAATTGTCCAAACTTTACTAACGGACTTCTGGAAATACTTCACTCGTATTTTGACGAATCGTTTCCCACGCAGTCCTCCTGTAACTGGAACCCTTCTGTTTGCAGACATGAGAGCGGAGGCTGCTGGACGGTGAGGGACTGTATAGTGGTGTACAGGAACACCTCTCACGTCCGCTGTCAGTGCCAGAGACTGGGCACCTTCGGGGTGCTGATGGACAGCTCCCATAGAGAGGTTAGACACCCATCAAGCATTTATATTTAATGCTGATTTATACCGTAACAGGTTCTATCATGATATGGTGCTCAATTAATCTACCATTTCTAACCCTTATGTGTAAAACTGTCAGCATTTCTCTTCATCTGAACATCTTAAATGGTTATGGAAGCTAGTTTGGCTAGCTTTTTCCCTTTATGAACAGAATCCTCATTACTACTATAACTTAGTGATGATTATGTGCAGAATCTAGTCATATCGTCATGCCTCATTAACACACAAGGCTGATCAACAAAAGTCTGACATAGTTTTTTCCTTCCCTTTCTTTCCTCTCTTCTCCTCTGTGTGTGAGCAGCAGTTGGAGGGGGATCTGGAGACGCTGGCCATGGTGACTTACTCCTCCTTGTGCGTCTCCATGCTGGCCCTCCTCCTCACTGTCCTGGTGCTGGCTTGCCTCCGGGGCCTGAAGTCCAACACTAGAAGCATCCACTCGAACACGGCGGCAGCCATGTTTCTGTCTGAGCTGGTGTACTTGCTGGGGGTCAATCAGACTGAACAACAGGTAGAGATGTGTGGTGTTTTTCCCTAAATGTCGGTCTGTTCTAAGGTGCCTTTGGCCTTGCTTTCACGATTTTCCTGGAGCCTGTCCGTCAAGCTTTTTTTCTCCTCCAAGTGGAAAAACTTTACCTGTCGTGTTATTTTTTTTGCAATACAGGCATGCTTTTTAATCCAGTCCATGTGCAGTATGTCATTTCCAAGACGCATTAACAATTATTTACCTCTACTTTCATTTTTTTTTAAAAGCTTATGTCTTTTTATTCAATAATTGTATTGAAATTTATGTTGCTGAGCTGTTTCAATCTTGAAGTTTTGAGGAGGTTTTTAACCAAACCTGTCTGAAATCAGAAAAACATGGCTCCACTACAGTTACCTCCACTTCGTTGTTTCTTCCCCCCCTCGCCTATTCTAACCTAAGCATGTCTGCTTTGTTACATAACACGTGTTTTTGTGTTTGAGTGCATTTGAAGAGCAGTGAATCTTGCAAAGAGGGAAGTGCAAATATGTGCTCACTCTGCGTGAAATCCAATTAATTAAGCTGTATCCCACCACTCTGTGGACTGTAAGGCTCTTTCCAGAGCGATTGGTAACTTCTAGCTGAACAATATGTTCTCTACCTCATGAACATCACGCTCCGGAAAGCATGTTAGTGCTCGCAGCTGTGCTGTATATTCATATTGTTTTTTTTTTTAACTAGTTTGTGCCTCTTTCTGTGTTTGCGTGCCCCTGTTTGTGTGTGGGGGTGTGAAATTCATCGTCTGGCTGCATCGCTGCCAAGGCTCCTGTCTTTTTTTTTTTCCCTCCTTTTCTTTTGCGTCGTCCTTGGCTGTCAGTGTCAATTTGTGCTAAGCTTCTCTAGCCTCAAAATATGAGATTTAGCATTCTGCTTTCTTTAACCTAAACACACACAGAGCTCAACCACAAAGGTTTAGAGCCGTCTTTGCTCATTCCAGCATAACTAAAACATCTTATAGTCTCATTCCAAGTTTCTTTCCTTTGAGACAAAGGTAAAGTAGGATAGTTTTAAGGTAGAAAACTAACCTGAAGAAACACCAGCAAGGTTGATTAGCGGTTGTGAAGCTTGTAAATGTTTATAATATCTGTCTGTTATGCGTTTTGTGAAAACCTTGAGTAAATATAATCAAGTTCCACTATATCTTGTTCAGGATACCATAGAATTTAAGCAAAAAATTTCACACAGAAAAAAAAAAGATATATTCCCCCCCCCCCCCCCATACCAATCTGTCAGTTTTAAGTTTAAGCAAAATTTCAAAACTTTTTAAAACAATAAACCTTCCATGGGAAGTAATGGTAGTAAATGGGAATAAAGTGGAATTTATTGTAACTTAAAAAAAAAATACTAGTCATTATTGATGCTTGGCCTTTAACGGGGACAGAAAGTGTTTGTTTAATTACAGTTTCCCTAGTTACAGAGCACACTTCTTATTGGAAATGCACTGATGCCACTCCCCTACATTCACTCTGCATCCCTCCATCACATGAGCTGATGATTTCTAGAAACCTGGACTAGATACAGTGCATACAGTGAAGTTAATGAAGCAGCTTTGTATTAACGTTAAACTTGCAACATCCCATTCATGTCTGAACGGTATCTAATGATCAAAACACACCTTCTACCGTTATAATGTTAAATGTGACATTTTAGTGATATTTTGATTTTGATGCAGAGCCTTAGGCAAAAAATTTATACTTGCTAAATTCAACAGTACTTTTTGAGGGGTCACTGCACAAAATAGTATTCATTTTATCCATACACCTTGTTGAAAAGGAACAATTAGTTGATATTTGCTGATTATTCTGGCTTCTGCATAGCTAGCCAGTCTGCAATCAACCTCTGGGAGAAATGTTGTCCTATTAAGATGTTAAACCATAGAGATGGTGTGATGAAATATCTGGACAATTTAACTATTTAAAACTTGATATATGTAGCCTCTTAAAGTCTTTTCTCAGGAAACACTAATTGATAAAAAAAATACATAAAAAGTTAAAATGGCTCACAGGATTTGGCAGGAGTTAGTCAAAGTATATCCTAATCCAGAGCAGGATTTTCTCCTTAATGTTTTAAATTTGCAGCAAGATCACAAAGCCTCAAGATTGCCCTTTATTTTTTTCATTTTTTCCTGATAATCAATCTATGCAAAATTCCCAAACTGGAGAACTGTCGAGTTGCTTTGATGGTCTTTCTGGTTTTAGCCCCACAGTTCTCTCAGAGGACTTTGTGGGCGCTGTAATTCTGTTTAAACATGAGCCGCACAGACAAACGAGATGGTAAAGGCTTAAATCAACCAGTTCCAACATCACTCCTACAGTCTGAGAGTAATTTCTCACAGATCTTAAATGCTTGTGTGCTACATTATTTATATAAAGTCAACATGACTTCCACAACAAACAGATCTTCACTTTGAGGAATTACTGTGAAGCTTTTATCTGCTCCTGTAATATGCGCTGTAAACTATGCTATTAGGATGACTTCAGCCAACTGCAATTAACAAAAACATTTCTACCATTTTTCTGTAAAAGAAAATGCAGCTTTTACAGTCACCTCTCTCTGTAACTTTCTTGTTCTTGTCGTAATCACAGTTAAAAGGCTCTATTGGGTCGAATTTCTCGATCACAGCTCTTCCACAATATTGACTTTCAGTCGTTTTTGTGCTTTTTCCTGGAAATATTCTGCAGCACCCTGCCTAAACTCTGTTCATTAGTAATTGAATCATGAACGGCTGCTCTTTCACAGCTAACACCTGCGCCGCTGTGCTTTAATGAAGACATTTTGTTGATTTGCGGGGAAACCTGCATTGCATTGGCTACTCACTTGGTTTTTCCCTTTTCTCTTCTTTTAGCACTACTTTTATTTGTGCTCCCATGTCTAGTATTCTGTACTTCTTTTTACAAATCCGTGTTCTTACCGCTGTATTCGATTTTCAATCCCCCCCCCCAGGTTTTTCATTTCTTTCTCTGTTTTCCTTCCAGTTCTTGTGCACGGTCGTCGCCATCCTGCTGCATTACTTCTTCATGTCAACGTTCGCTTGGATGTTCGTCGAGGGTCTCCATATCTACCGCATGCAGACTGAACAGCGCAACATCAACTACGGAGCCATGAGGTTCTACTATGCCATCGGCTGGGGTGTGCCTGCCATCATCACAGGTAATGCGGAAACGCGTCTCCGTGGAAACGCAAGGCGGGTCTCGCCTCGGCTACGCGCTTTCATGGCATGGCAAAACGCCACCTCGCACAGGATCTGCACCGTCATGTCCGTCCCGTTCGTTCGGAGCCAGCTTGGCTGTGGAGATAAGGCCTTCCTATTGACACTTCTATTAAAACCGTTTCGGTGGCATTTTAATATTGCGATAGTGAAGCAGAATTTCACAAGCAAGCAATTACCGCTGTGAGACATGTAATATCTGCCGGCTTTACTTTCTCTCCTCTCCCTTCACACGCGTACATTTGCAGTTTACATCCAGAGCCGTCACGTGCTGTCAGCTCACCTCTATCTGCTGCTGCTTCTGTCACCGTCAGACCTGCAAGCTGCCGTCTCCCTTCGCCCCGAGAAGGGATCCGTCTCCCGCTACCTTACACACACCGACTCACACACACGCGTGTCGTTCGCCTCAGGCAGGGAAGGTGCGCTAATCTGTCTGCCTTCGTTTAGGCTTTTCCCATCTCTTATGGTTTTGCAATTCAATTTCAAATATACACATCCGTGAATGTCAGAAGCTTGACAGTGATCTCTAAGGATACAACTGGACTGAAAACATCGTCAATGTCCTGGCAGCCGCGTCTAGCACACGAGGACAATGTCAAACCTGCAAGTTGCGTTTCAGATAAAAATTAATTTTTTAATTTTTTTTCTTTACTTTTTAATTGCAACACCTCATTTTAACCGTTTTTAAAGGCCTTTGGACTTTTTGTTATTAAATTCCATTGTAATTAAAGATACGATAATATTTAATTTGAGCTGGCAGCCCTTAAAGTAATGATTGTTTTTTCACCAAAAAAAAAAATCAGTCTAGACTGAGCCATACTGCATCCATTAATTACCTTGTATATTGTTCCCATTGTGTCATATTACAACCTTAATCCTCAATGCATTTTTGGGGATTTTTTGTGGAAGACCAACACAAGTTTGTACATAGCTGTGAGTTAAAAAGAAAAGGATGCATGTTTTCCTTTTGTTCTTTTCTTAGAAATAAAAATCTAAAAAATGTGTCATTTGTATTCAGACCCCCTGAATAGATGCTTTAATACTTTGAGCGTGTGAAGCAAAATGTAAAAAATGAAGTGCATGTCCCAGACAGTGCTTCATTTAGATCTTTGTGAATGACCACAGACACAAGCTTGGTGTCTTATCTATCGGTCTCTCTGTCTCTGTCCTGCAGGCCTGGCTGTCGGTTTGGATCCTGAAGGTTACGGCAACCCAGATTTCTGTTGGATCTCCATGTATGACAAACTCATCTGGAGCTTCGCTGGCCCTGTTGCAATTGTCTTACTGGTAACCGTCTCCCTGCACATCACATATGCTGCACTTAACTCTAAAAGCACCCAAACCTAAATAAAATATTATCAAAACAGTGAAGCAAACGATGTTGATGATTGTTTTTTTTTTTTTTTTTTTTGGCTTCGTCCCAAAAAATAATAACCTCTGATGATGTGAAAATAATACCACCTAAGAAAAAAAAAGGTCTGGTTCATTGAACATTGCGTGAAAACTTGCTTCCTACTGTCCTGGCTTTTAATCTTTAGCTTAACTTCTAAGCAGGTTTCTGTCATTGACCACAAGTGGCAATGCTACACTTGATTTCAGGATGAGAGCCTACTTGAACTTTACTGGAGCACAGTTTTAATTGCTTTCCTCATTGCGTCAACACCTTCCAATTTGAAAACAACAACCAGCTTTCACCGATCTTCAAATGAATCTTCCACTTCAGTGTAACATCTCATCATGGTATGAATCATTTTACTGAACGATTGTTCTGTAAGGTGTGGATAAATTTGTCTGAAGCCAAACTGGTTGCCGATGGGCAACTATTTTATCCCCATTGATTTTGTGTCAACTGTTTACCCTGATCCCAGATGTTCCCAGGAGCAAAATTGGATTTGTTTAAACGCGTTTGGTGTGTTACCTTACCATGGTTATTGATCTCCCTTTGTCCAGATGAATGGAGGGATTTTCACAGTTGTAGCCAAGATGTCCTGTAACTCATCGCAAAAGGAGACGAAGAAACTTCCTGTCATGTAAGTTTCCTTCTCAACTCTGTTTTCAATTTACAGACACAGTGCTATATATTGAGTGCTCTAAATTAAATTAAATTTTCTTGCTGACAAACGGGTTAAGAGGCTGTCTGTTAACCAACATAACATGGTCGCTTGTTTCACACGTTGCTGCAGAATATAACGTGGAACACTTGTGAAAATGTGTAATCCAGGTTCACATGGCCCAATGCAATCCCAACTGGAAGAATTTACAGTCCAATCCAGTTGATCAAATAATCATATTTGGTAAAAAAGAAAAAATATATAATAATAGTTTATCAAAAAAAGAACCCAGATGACTTCGTAGAGCTGTAGACTTTGCAGCAATTCCTCATCCAGATCAAGAAAGTGACGACTGTGGACCCATTCTTGAAAAAGAACCAGAACCAGACTTTATGTGGGCATAGCCTGTCCCTGTTTCACTCTGCTTTACTTAAAAATGCAGGTTTTTCTATAATAAAAACAAATAACCCTATAAAACATGAATGATATGCGTGTATTTATAAAATCTGTCAACAGGTTGTATAAATGATTGTGAATATCTTTTATGGAGCTTACCTCCAGTTTAATGTAGACTTCCTTCTTCTCTGTGCTGCCTTTCTCTGTTTCAGTGCTACTATCCGAAATGCCTTTCTGCTGTTGCTGGTTGCCACCTCCACCTGGCTGTGTGGTCTGGTGGCTGTAAATAACAGCATCCTCGCCTTCTACTACATCTTCGATGTTCTCTGCCTGCTGCAGGTATAAACAAAGTGCAGAGCGCGCGCTCTGAATCTGCACGGATACAGCTCAAGCCTTAAACCTTACTGTATTGCTTTCTCTTTCTCAGGGCCTGTCTGTGATGCTGGTCTTCACTGTGTTCAACTCTGAGGTTCAGGAGGCCTGGAGAGTTGCCTGTTTGGGTAAGAAGAGCCCCGGAGAAGAGCCGCCGAGGCCGTCGCAGAACACAGTGAGTCCCACACATTTGGTTTTCCTAAACCATACGCAGGTTTTATCCATCGTCGGCATTAGAGGGACTTTCATATGCATTATCCTACAAATAAGGATGGAGCATTGTCGGCACCATTGAAATAATCTTTAATGTCCCAACAGGATGGCCATTATTGAGCTGTAATGACTCACAGAGTGACTCTAAAGTCCCGATGTGAAGCCATAAATCATCTCTCAGCATGAAACCACAGAGCTTTTCTCTGTGGTTTATCCCAACACGGTCTCTCTGAGACACATTTTCACCGTGTCCCATTACTTGACGACACAAAAACTCTCCTGTCCTTCGTTTCTACTTCCCTCAGTCCATCCATCAATCTTTCCTGCCCTCCCTTTGCTCCTCTTCATCTGCCCTCAGGGTTTGCTGCTGACCCACATTAAACAATACACCAGCCACTGGAACACTGCCTGTTCTTTAGCCTTTTCGACGAAAGCACTACGCTGTACTTATTTCATAGCTGCGTGCATGAAATAAGTGTGTGTGTGCTGGTGTGTGTGTGTGTGTGTTTGTGTTTGTGCATGTCAGTAAAATCCTATCCTACTTTAACCTCTTTGCTCTGTTCTGCCTCGCGTGTCTATTAGTTCAGCTCAGTGCACATTAGCCACTGCTATTCTCATCTACGGACTCTTGATTTTCTCTCGAGTGTGTGCGTGTGTGGGCGTGTGTGTAAGCACATGCATGTGCTTTGTATGCCTCGTATACAATTTAAATACAATATGCACACGGCCCCAAGAGAGGCATGAATGCATTTGTGAGATATTTGTATGGTAGGATGGGCTTAGATGAGCAATTGTGTGTGTGCGTGCGCGTGCGTGTGTTTTACTCCCCATTTTGCATTTCCTCTCCCATCACTGAGTCATCTGGGGAAGAAGCCTGGAGCTATTATTAGAAGAATACTTTGGGGTTTTTATCTTTGATGGGCAACATATATTAATGGCTGCTTATTAGCGTGCTTTTTTTCCTGTCTGACTCATGTCCTGCTGCATGTTATTTATGAGTAGATACTTATAGTGTGCAGAGTAGGAAGGGCTGTGTCAGTTAAATGCTGGGGCTCATGCTCCACTTTATTTCCTATGGCTAACTACAGATTCTGAAGGTAATGGAAAAATACATCAGTGACGTTCTTTAGGGCTAACAAAGAGCTTTGAGAAAAAATTTGATTGACTGAAATCCACTGTGATTTGTAAAGTCTCAAGGCAGAATAATAACTCCAGGTTTGAAAAGTCTATCATGTTCTGTCTCAATCTGAGGTGACCCTAATGCAAAACAAGTAATTGAAGGCTCCCTTTTTTGATTTTGAGAGGCAAATAAACCTCAGTTCATGTGAAATTATCTAGCTCGGTGTAAATATTTAGGCTTTTTAGAGATTAGTGGGGATCAAATGAAGTCGATATCCCTTTAAAACTATCTGAAAGGTTTTTACTTTAGTGCTCAAGTAACAGAGCAGATGCTGAGTGTATAGCGAGGTTGACCAGATCTAATGTGGAATGTAATGCTTTACTTATGTGCTTATAAACCAAATATGTACATAACGGTTTCAAAACAAGCATGGAGGAAAAAAAAAAGAAAAACTATGAAGGGTTTCTTTATGTAAACAAATGTTGTCAGACACATTAACGCAACAGAGCATTTTAAAAATGGCTTCCTTCCATCCTATAAAGAGTTCATTTCACAAGATCTTATGAAACTCCTAGATAATCATTGTGATGTTAATGCATTGCAAGAAAAGTCAGGAAAAACAAATGCTATTCAGCACATTGACACTGACATTTTATTCATTAAACTAAAGACATTTGTGAAATCTTGACGTCCTCCAGTATGAATCAGTCATGTTTTGTGTGTGTTGTGTTGTGTGTGTTCAGGCTCAGAATCCCTACCATAATGCATCTCTGTTGGAGCAGAGTGGGTTGCACCGCATCACCCTGGGAACCTCCACCGTCTCCTCTGTCAGCTCTGCCAGGTATTCAGCAAACGGTTTACACACTTTTACCAACATACTAGAAATCAGTCTGCTTTGAAACACTTACAGACTTTGACTAATTTAATTACATCCCTGATAAAGATGTTCAAAAAGCCTCAAGATTAGTCATTTGTTTTACCTTTATTGCTGTAGCATTATTCTTCTAAAATTAAAGTCCCTCTACTGCGAGTACAAGTATTCAGAAATATCAAGAAATATTTTTGTTGGCATGTCCAATTTTCAGTTCAAGAAAGTTTGTTATTCTTCACCATTGTGTTCCGCAGGGTTATGTTCTTGGTCCTATTTTATTTCTGGTTTATTTCATTTCTTTATATAATTTTATAAAAGCTCTGTTGATAGTATTTGTGTTTTAAATTCTTTTTAAACCTTCAATTTCTGAACAATCAGTTCAAATGTACATGAAACTCGTTGCTCTTTTGTTAAAATTCTGTTTACTCAGTGGATATAAAAGAAAAAAAAAGTACAAAAAAAGCAGAAACCAATAATTTTACCATCTGGGATTTTAAAACAACTTTAATTGCATATATTTATATTTTTATGGAGGGGGGGAGTTCTCCACAGAATTTGTGTACTAGAATAAACATTTGGAAATTATACGACTTCTTTAAGAGATTAAATCACTTTCAGGCTTTTTTACACATCTTCAACAGTGATGACAACAAGTTGTCTCTGCTACCGCTGCAAGAAGTCTACAGCATCAGCTGTAACAGACAGAACATTAAAAGGATAAACCGATGTTGGCTCTGAATGACAAAGAGATCATCGTTCAAAAGAGACTGCATTGGGGGTTTGTCGCATCTCTGCTGCTGTCTGAGTTGGGATTAGATTGCTTCAGAGAGGAAATTCCCTGGTTAGTAAAATCCCCACTGTGTCCTTTTTTTTGGGTCAGTGGAGTAAAGATGAAGAAGATTGGATTGAACAATGCACTGTACTACATGTAGAGCGACACTAATGGACTCTTAAAATGGCAGTTGATGTCTTTAGGGCTCAATGATTGTCTCAGAGTTTATATACAACACATACACATGCACACACACTAGATGGTCGAATGTACTTTAAATATATGTAGGTCTACTGTGAGTTGTGTATGTACTCATCTGTCCTCGCTTGTCTCCTCCGCCTGTTAGAGAAAATCTGTTGGCGCGTCAGAATCTGGAGCAAAACATCGTCCACACTGGCGCGACTGACCTGGATGTAGCCATGTTCCACAGAGATGGAGGTTAGGGTGCAGGCACACACACGCACACACACACGCCCCCGCATGCACACACACCAACAGGGAAGGGCTCACATCAGCAGTGTCAAATTCCAGTCCTCAGGGAAGTGTGTTGCATGTTTTAGATGCGTCCCTGCCACAACACACCTCATTGGATGGGTAAACTCCCTGCTCAGCATGTCGCCAAGCTCTGCAGGTGTCTGCTAATGGGCTGTTCGTTTAAATCAGGTGTGGTGATGCAGGGAAACATGCAGAACGTCCCTGAGGGCTGGTGTTCAACATCACCAGTTTGTATGACAAACTCTCTCCACATCTGGGCTTTTTTTTTTTTTTTTTTTTAGTATTTTTTCTTCATAAAATATAAATCACCTTCGGTGCGTCCATGGAGAATGTGGAGAATGTTTTCAGTGCGCTGTCTTACGTTTATGTCTGTTCTCTATTTTTCAACCCGGCCCTGTTCAGGCGGGGATTCAGATTCAGACTCGGACCTCTCCATGGATGAGGAGCGAAGTCTCTCCATCCCTTCCTCTGAGAGCGACGACAATGTGCGTCTGCGGGGGCGCATCCAGCGGCGATTCAAGCGCTCCAATCACAGCGAGCGCCTGCTCACCGAACCCACCAACAATGGCACCAAAGGTAGACGAGCGCCTTTCCTGTTTTGAATTTCTGAGCGAACTTGCTCATGAGAAGTGGGATTTCATTATAATATTTGATAATGAACTCGTCAAGCGTCATTTTCCTTCCACTTGATAAATATGAACCTTCTCGAACCATAAAGTTTGTGGTTATAACTTGATACAATTCGGATGTACATTTTTGCTGTTATTTTGGGGTCCATGCAGACTCAAGGCAGATAATTAAAAATGTCAAAGTCCATGGAAACCATTCAAGCAACTTCGCTGATCAGTCGATTCTCTTGCCTCACAGAGCTAAAAGCCATATGATGAAAACCCGTAGCAGAGATTGGCACAATGTCAAACACCCAAAGCAAGAAAAATGTCAGCACAAGGTGTCACTATTGAATACCTTTCTCTTTCCAAAGCTTGTTAACTTATATCATTTTCTCATGCTCTTGACAATTGGTGAAATGCATGTCATGCTTGAATTGTTCTTCTGAAAGGCCAGATATGTTTAAATCAATAAACCCATATAAGTAATCTTTTCTTTTTTAGCCTAATAAGCTGTTTGGATCAGTTGAACGTCATTTGGGTTTAAACCAGAATGCAGCTGTCTGTTGCGAGATCCAGATGGCCAGCCGGGTCCAATCAATACATCACTGCAGTCAAATCTAAGAGCAGCGCTGAGATAGCCGGCTTTTTCTACCGAAAGGTCACAATGTGAAGGGATCCATTGACTACGACAAAGCATTAACCCCTGAAGGAACATAATATGTTAGAGGCTGTCAGCTGCGCAGCAGTTAACCTCCCATCACTGCAGATTCAGACAATGATGGGGAAAATGTCCCAGTCCAGGCAAATCAGAGCAATAAAAATGGCCACATCGACAAATCAAAAAAGGCTCCTTAAGCCTTGTTCTGTGAACAGAGACTTGAATAACAGAATGTAAAACAAACCTACAAATCCACAGTTCAGTTCTCACCTTGTGTTGGTAGAGTCATTCTCATGACACAGCTTATTGACTCTGAATTTATTTGAACTTTAATAAAAAACACAATGTGTCTTATTTGATTTGATTTTCTGTATTACAAACATGTCTATTCGTAGATTATTTGCTGTAATCTAACATGTAATTATCTTTTTACAAGGCATACACTGAGTTTGCTGAGAACTGCTTCAGTGCTTTGCAAAAGTATTTATGTAACTTCTTCACTTTACTGAATCTTTGTTGACAGAGCAACATTAAGTAGGACAAATTGAAAATTGAAGGGAACTGATACGTGATTTTTTTTGGCATTTAGTTTTTGTTTTGTACTAGTAAAAATCTCAAAAGTGTGGCTTGTATTTTTATTCGGTCAGTGCTCTGTAGAGGCGCCTTCAAATCGCAATTAAATCCTCAGGCGATTTTATTTACTTTACATGTTTATCTCCTTCTTTTTGACCTGTGTGCCATGTTTGCTGTTCTCCACAGTGCTGTTTTTTATTAAGATTTAATCACAAACAAATTGACTCTATTTATTGATAAAATGACTTCTGAAGGCACTGAACTTTATTTGTTCAGTGCCTTCAGAACAAATACAAGTCGAGTGAGGGAGGCTGAACACAAATGCTTGTCAAACTTTTCAGATTTTATTGGTAAAATACATTGAAGGCTTAACGTCAACCTGAAAAATGAATTAATAAAAGTCTAATCTTGAAAGCGGCAATGCATGTTCCAGAACTGAAAACCAAAAAAAAAACCCATCCTACTATAAGTGACTAGTGGTCATCTGAAACCTAAAAGAAGTCGCTTCTGTTTTTCATGCAACAGATTTGGATGGCAATGACCTTCTATCCTACTGGCCTGCTTTGGATGAATGTGACACCTTGCAGAAGTGGGGCTCAGAGCGCCCCCTGGGGGGGGATTACAACAAGGACGCCGCCAACAACAACCAGCTTGACGCAGCGCTCACCAGCGGGGATGAAAACGGCCTCACCCAGCCACACAGGCACCGCAAGGGTGAGGGAGACATGAAGCCACTTCTTCCTCTGTCTTCTCACATATGGTTTAATCAGATGCAGAAGAAAGAATTAGAATGTTTTTGTTGCGTCTGATTTGCATCATTGCAAGATTACCATGTGCAATCTGTGGCTGGCTTGATTTTCATTCATATATTAATGTCTTCAATGTATTCTTCCAAAAATGTCTTCAGATGGGAAACTTCATTTCCTACTGAAGATGTCTGAAAGTCAGAAGCATAAGCTTAGGAAGAATAACTCTGCAGAAGAAACGACTGATTTTCATGTCTGCCTCAGGCTGTTCATTTTTCACAACCGAAACCGATGTGGTATTATGATTCATAGCCTTTTAACAGTGTCTCAAGGCAGACTTAAAATATTCAAAGTGTCACTGCTGCCTTCTTCTTTCCATTCTCTTTTTTTTTCTGCATAAACCTAAAATCTCATTTCTCTTTTAAATCTTCTCTTACATTCTTCCCAGCTGATATTGTTTATTCGCAGTTTCCTATTTTTCTTTTGCAGGTATCCTGAAGAATCGCCTCGGTTGCCAACCAGCACTGCAGGGTCTCTCCACCATGGGCCGGGTCCCTAGTGAGCTCAACTGGTACCGTACCTCCACACTCGGCCACCGAGGTGTTCCAGCAGCCTCCTACGGTCGCATGTACTCCGCCACCGCCAGTGCTACAGGAGGCTCTGGTTCTCTCTCCCAGCCGGCTTCCCGCTACTCCTCCAGGGAGCACCTAGACTCGCTTGCCAGGAGGCAGCTGTCCAGGGATCCCCTCGGAAGACAGACAGTCGGGGGGTCGAGAGAGCGTCTGGACTCCCGTGGCTCCAGGGATAACCTGGATCTTCTTCCCAGGAGGAGGGAACTAGGGTTGGGACTAGGGGCGGGGCTCGGGGGCTTGGATCACCAACGAGTCTCATCGTCCAGGGAAAACTTGTCAGGATCCAGGGACAGACTGGACAACCATCACACTGCCAGCTTCCATGCGTCAAGGGAGGACTTGAGTGGGAATGGAGGAGCTGTAGGAGCCGGGGTGGAAGGATACCTCAGTGGTTCCAGGTCCCAGTTGAACACATTAACTCGGCGGCAGGCCTCGTCGCGAGAGCACCTCGGAGGAGCTCTGATGAGCAGTAGGTCGAGGGAGCAGTTGGAGGCTAACGGGGTGGGAGCTCAGGCTCAGCCTTGTCGGGAGTGGCTCCGCAGTCTACCTCCCCGGCAGCCCTCGCACCCCGACCAGCCTCCGTCCGCCTCTCCTCCTCCGCCAATCTCAGAGGAGCCACAACAAGAACAGCTACCTCCTCCAGCTCATGTCAGAGGACGCCTGGACTCTGCACCTTCATGTAGGTACCCTGGTCAGACTGTCCCCCAGCTTGCAGGTTCAAATCCAAACCCTCTGGTCCGACAGCCGTCCAGTGAGCAGCTGGACATTTTATCCTCCATCCTGGCATCCTTCAGTTCCTCTGTCCTTACTCCTCCTGCTGCCTCTAACCCCGGCCCTAATGGCTCTGTCCACGGACCCTCCCCCTCCCCACCCCAGTCTACCACTCACAGCATATCAGAAGTCTCCCCCGATTCAGAGTAAGTTTGTCTGTGTGCGTCATTCCAAGCCAGAGGTGACCAACGTCAGTCCTCAAGGTTCGGTATCCGGCATGTTTTCGTTCTCTCCCTGGTGGCAGTAACTGCCTTCTCAGTATGTCAATGTTTTGCAGAGGTTCTGCTAACGAATCGTTGCTGGATCCAGGTGTGTTGAACCAGGGAGAGAACTAAGACATGCAGGATTCTGGCTCTTGAGGACTGACTTCCTTATGTTTTCATTTTCTTCTTCAATTTGTGGTCCTGAAATAGATATTTTTTTTCCAACTTGTGGCATTTATTTAATCTCTAAAGAGCTGTCAACTTGTTTCTAAGTAATTAATGCAATCTACAAAAAAGTATGCAGTTTTGATAGTTTGTTGCTCATTAAACCGGTATTATACATATTTGTATGGATACCTATTTGAGAATATAGCCGCTTTGAATTTGTGTTTGCACCAAAACAAATTCAGCTGCCTTTCAACTTAGAACTAGAATGCTTTCAACTCGGGTGGGAAGTCAGTCTGACCCCGACTTCAGAGACAGATAGCATGAGTAGCTGTTAGCTTGATTCTGAGTAACTATTAACATAACTCTGAGGGTTGTTTCACACCAGTGGTATTTAGTCCTTTTAAAACAAACTTTGGTTCGTCTCACCCCTTGGTGGTGGTTTGTGTCGACGTGACCACAGCAATCACACTAAGGTGTGGACCAAAACAAAATATACCAAGGTCACTAGCCTCAGTACCATTCCAGATGAACTCTTGAGCAGTTCATTTATGAATATGATTCAGCCTCAACCTAACACAGCTACCTGGTGTACACTGCAAGCTTGAGCTAATCGCCTTGCTGTAGTCGGATTTGCATTGCCTTGTGGGATCATACAGTAGCGTAAAGAAATTAACAATGTTGGCATCAGAAAAAGTTACAAATTAACAAACTCACCAACTAATTTGAACCAAAGTAAATGAAGTACAGGTGTGAAAATTCTCTTCATAATCATTTCAGTCTTAGTGGCTCTTATTTTGACTCTAATTAGCTGTTAGTTTGTCTCCAAATCGTTTTTAGCTTGAATCTTAGTAGCTTTTAGCTTGACACTAAACGGTTGCTAGCTTGCTTCTTCAAACTGAAATTGTTCTCACTGCTACAGTACATGCTCCCAGTACTGTTCGTGATACAAGCACACACCACGTTTCTTAAGCCTAAAGGAAAAAAAAAGTCAGTCAGCATTTTTTTTTCATTTTGTTTTAGCAAATTGAAATTGGGTGCATTGGCGTATGAACTTTCTGATGTTCCTTTTCTTTCCCCTTCACCTCAGAGCCCACAGAAGCGAGGGGCAGTCTTGATGACAGCCTCCACACCCATTAATGCATTGCAGCAGTCGTGGAACGAAGCTCAAGGGTCAAGGATGGGCCTGAACTAAATGGACAACCTGGGAAGTAGAAACAGAATTGACTCAGAGGAGGCGGAAAAGATGAAGAGGCAAAAAGAAAATTTTACAGACAAAAAAGAGAGACTCTGTGACAAAATGAAGAAGGTTGTGAGTGGGTCGTTTTGTGTATGTCCAGTTTTTAAGTCCCACTGCTCGCAATCTGTTGTTCCACGGACGTTGAATAAACCACCTAATTCTACTACCTAAGAACAGTTAGACAAAAAAGAAAATTACAAACAGACAAAAAAATCTTCTCAGATGTTACACACGCATACACACGCACACACACACACACACACGACCTAAGTCCGATAAGACCTGTCAAAACAGAAGAAGAAAAGTGTCTGTAAATAGCCTTTTTATACATTTTTTATCTTTTTCATTGAAGGTGAAAAAATATCTTGTGAAGTTTCTTTTTCTTTTTTAATGCAGTCGTGTCCGTGCGTGAGGTTGTGAAAGAGGGCGAAGCGAGTGCTGCCTTGTGTGTTGCCGATGGAAGAAATTTCCTCTACAAAGTAAAAAAAAAAAAAAAAAAAAAAAACTAAAATTTCTCCTCCAGAAATACATTTCCCTCAGAATGTTGTCCTCAAACCTTTGAACTTCATGTAAAGCAAGCAGGGGTCCGGCAATAGAGTGACGAGGTTATGGAAAGACTCGGTTGTATCGAAACGTGATTGTAAACAGAGGAAGGAATTATTATAGGAGAGGAGAGCTGATGGAGCAAGATGATTGTGCTAAGAAAGATTGCTAACAACACATTTGATTCAAAGATGGTTGCCTAACTACTAAAGCTCAGTGACATGTCCACTGCAATAGGGCGATTGTGCTCAATTTTTTTTTTTTTTGAGCTGGCACATATAATCACGACCCGGTGCTCTCCGAAGCAGGACCGTATCAATCCACTGATGTAACGGGAACATTTCAGTGCAGTTTTTTAAAAAAAACCTGGTGGGTGAAAGTTGATCTCGCCGTCTGCCTCTCTCCGTGAGGCAGGATCGAGTAACTACCGCTTTTAAGAACCCCTCAAGGTGTCTCTTTACACTTTGATGCATCATGACTCAACCTGCCTCCCGGGGTAGCACAGGAGCAGCCCAGTCTCTCCAGCAGCAACCAGGAAACTCATTTCCAAAAGCTTCTCATGCAGAAGCCTCTCGCCCAAATCTAAAGCCAAAGGGACATAAACCAGTATGAAACTCTGTGTTGCTCTTGGTTTAGAAAATGCTTCCTACATGGTGTGATGGCTGTAGAAGTAAACCGCTTTTGGTATAGCTATAAATTTTTTTTTTTTTTTTACACAAATATGAACCAAAATGAAACATTTTTGTTACTGAGGCCTTAGTTCTTCACTAGAATATAAACAGCTGTTTGGCGTTTTATCTCACTGTGCAAACTGATTTTGATTCTGAATGACGAAAGAAAAAAAAATAAATAAATAAATAAGGAGAACAATGCTGGTGAATCCCAGCGTGCTCAAAAATTTATTGAAGACATGAAAGCAAACGTGATGCTTGCATGCGGCGCGGTGTCTACCTGAATACGTCAGCTCACGTCTTTAGCTTCTTTTCACTCCCAGACGCTCCCTCAAGGAAATCTTCCAGACAGGAAGCACTAATTTTCAAATCGAATCAGGCTCCAAAATGTTCACCACGAGCTCAGACAACGTGTTTCCTACTCTTCCAGACAGATTGTCTTTTCCTCCCATTTGGAGGGTTAATGGAGAGGAGGTGTTATTTGAGGTCAGCGCGTTGGCTAACAAAAGGAAAGAAGAGGTGTCGGCGCTTAAAAGCTATGATTTTTTTTTTTTATTTTCTTTTTCAGATGTAGGTTTTTGAATCAGCTGCTGATTCTTTCGCGTTGATGTTTGCAAAGCAACGAGTTCATGCTTTAAAGGTTCAGGATTCTTCAGTGAGGTTCTTTTGGAAAGTTACGGCGTGTTGTATCGATCTCGGTTACTTTTTTGGCTCAAGTTAACAATTACTCTTAAGTATTGAATCACTCAACTGTTACCGTTTTTCAGCTAGGTGGATATTTATGAAGGACCCAATGACTGAAGGATAGGAAATGAATTGGGGGCGGTGCGCCACCATTAATCGTCCTGCTTGAAACATGAAAATTCTTTCAGGCCTACTGGCGAAATAAAAGTTATACCAGTGCAAAAATCAAAATGCAGTTTGAAATTAAATGTTTGCTGCTAATCTGATCTGAAACACTTTAGATGTAGCACTCGTGCTTCTTACAGGAAGATCTCTAGCAACACTGCCTCCATTCTTTATGACAAAAAAATAAAGCAGGAATTTAAACACGTGGAACTATAGTTTTGTGATGTATTGTTTGCATGCACTGTTTTGACATTTTTTTGAGATCTGAAATGTTTAAAGACGGAAAATTTGGAGCTTGATTTCTCTCAGAGTATAAGTTAGGTTCGGCCTGCAGAACCAGCTCATCTAATTTAAACTTGATGATAAGACGGTTATGGGCATCAGGTAAAATGGTTACTGCCAGTATTCCCTCAATCTGGAATCCTTTAAGAGAAAAACACATCTTCAGATGTATAAATGAAAAAGACGTGTTTTGTTAAAACAAAAACAAAAAAACATTGAGCAAGATCAAGAATGGACACAAAATACAAGTGGGCTAAAATCCAGCAGAATGGACACGTCAGACATCGAATGTTACAAAGCCATAGACGTAATTAGTAGGAGGATAAACTGGGTCAGAAATCATGACTGTGTTGCAAAACGCAGCGTAGCTGCAGAGACGAAGGCGTGGACACCGCTCGTCACGGAGACAGAAATAGTCAGAAATTCAGAAAAGAGGAGGGAAATGCAGACAGTGGAGATAAAGACGCGCATCACAAGCAGACGCGTATCTTCCCGCTCTGACTGTATCTCTGTCAGCCCCGTCTCCTCTGAACGTGACACCAAATCTGTTCCTGACAGGATTATTGCCAAAAAAATGTTCCTGCTGGGGGAATGCCACCTGTCAGCTAGTTAAAGAAGCAGTCCGCCTAAAATAAAATAGGACTTTTTTTCCCCCTTTTCTTTTCACCTACTTCCTGAGATCAGACTGACATGAGATCTGTTTTATTTAGTGATAATTTATTGACATTTTATGAAAGATTCACGATTTCTTTTAAATCGTATTTATTTTTAATCACAAATGTGTTTTCTTTTTAAACCCAAATGTTCCCTTTTGTTTTTTTCTTACACATGTGACTTTTATTTATTATTTATGATTTTAATTATGTTTCTCAAACTGGCCACAAGTTCCCAGTTTGATGAACAATGGGGAAATGTGTTAAGATAAATGTTTATATGTAAACAGCAAAAATAAAATCTAATGCCAGACGCAAGTAGAGGACCCGCAAGAACCTGCCAAGGCCAACAGACTGCAGTCAGTTAAAGTTATATTTATCTTCTTTAAATGACTCACTTGGGTATGATGAATGTGCGATTTACTATTGCAACGACGCCTCATTGCAAACCTGCACAAAACTGGTAATTTGTATGCTTTGACACTCTGTTGATTTATCAGTCAAGGGGAGAGAACCAGAAAAAAAAAAAAAAAAAAAAACTACAACTCCCAGATAATTTGTTTTAAACCAATAGAAGCCATACAGCCAGAGCCAGAGAGGGCAGATTTGAGTGGAGAATGTTGTCATCTGTTCCGGAGAATGAAAAGGAAAACAAAGGGGGAGGGAAGAAAGGCAGGGAAAAGGTGGCAGAATGATGAGAGATTGTATTTGTTGGCTTGTGTGTTCATTATGAGATCCCTTCTGTCCCGCCGTCGGGACAGAAACAGCTGTTCCCCTGTTTTTGCAGAAAAACAAGAGAAATGTTGGACATTAAAAAAAAAAAAAGACTTATTCCTACCAGACTGCGTGTGTGTGTGTGTGTGTTTATATTCGGTCTGTAACTGTTTCATACTCATGAGGACATTTTAGGGAGCGAGGCAGCGAGGAGAGGACACATTCTGACGGCGTTTTTTTTTTCTTCTTCTTCTTTTTTTGGTGAAGGTGCTTCTTGCTGACTTGTTTTGCTCCGTCACAGTGAGAGGCGTGCTCAGATGCCTACTTAATACAGTCAGCGCTGTTACAATGTCATCGTTTCTCAGATGGAACGTAGATTTGCGTCTGAAGCAAACTTTTAATGCAACTCTTTGCAAAATTATTCACATCACTTGAACTTTTTGACATTTGGTTCCATTTTTTTTTTTTTTTGTAGCAGACACACTAAAATTAGTGCATAATTGTAGAGTGCTTTTCATGTCTGCAAATAACTCATTTAATTATCAGGTTCTTGACCTAAAGTCAGTAAAACAACTGAAGTGGGAACAGCAAATACTAGCGCGCGATCTCAGTAATTTCGTTTTCACTAATAGGTAACTACAGTCAGTTTAGTAATATCAGAATGAAGCAACAGGCCAAAAAAATGGTCAAGTGTCTGAAGGAAAATTTTTACTATTCATTCCTTTGTTTATGAAAATTACATTTTTTGAACCGACACGTGTTGATTTTAACAGCAAAATCTAATAACATGCTCAATAAGAGTGTTAAAAACTGCATTTAGAGAGGACCAGTGAATTCAGAATAAACCGAACACATCAGCTGAAGCAACTATAAAGAACACATTATCTTAAAAGAACATAATGCAACAACAAAAAAAAACTATGCCATTATGTAAAAAAAAACAAAAAACAATGCAGATACAGCATTACTGTTGTGGTTAATGTGCATTTCACAAAGTAATCAAATATATATATTTTTTTTCTACTTCACAACATTATTGTGCCTTTTTGTGTTTAAACATTAGTACCACATTCACTTTAGAACTGCTTCGTTCCACATCAGAGTTGTGGTGTTTTTGTTTTTTTTAGGAAAGCAGCCACACAACCAGCTGCCGTCACACACAAACCTGTGCATTCCTTTACATGGTAAATGGCCTGTACTTGTGTAGAGTTTCATCAAGTCCAGAGAACTCCAAAACACTCCACACTACAATCATTCACCCATTCATATGCTTCAGCGCCACCGGGGGCTCTGACCGCCACCGGGGGCTCTGACCGCCACCGGGGGCTCTGACCGCCACCGGGGGCTCTGACCGCCACCGGGCAGGTGAAGCGTTTTGCCCAAGAACACTTCACAGAGTGAGGATTCGAACTGACATCTGTCACTGCCATATGTCACATGGTTGCAACAAGTTATTCATGGGAAACTTCCAGACTCAGCCTTTACTTTCACTGTAAAATATAAAATGCTAACATTCGCTAAGACTGTATGGCAGATTTTCCTACAACAAAATAAAAACAACCGAATGAAGGATGCAAGGATGCAGGGAAGAGAGGAAGGAGGTAGGACACGAGGACAGAAGAAAGGAGGTAGGACACGAGGACAGAAGGAAGGATAAATAAAGGAAGGTAGAACATGAGGGAGGGAAGGAAAGACAAATATTTAGATTTTTTTCAGTCGTTTCCAACAAACTGAGTCAAATTCCAGATTTTTCCAGACCACCTCAGAACCTAAAGTTGTTGTGTTTTTTTTTGTGTTCCGTATTGTGAATTTCCAATCAATGACTTTTGAAGTCCACAATCTATTTCCACTAACCCACACTGGAACCTTCGGTATAGAAATCTATAAAACAAAATAGTCCCAAAGATTATAGACAAACACCACAAGAATAAAACAAGTATGAAAAAGATCAGATCAGCCGTTAAGCTCAGGTATTTTTTCATCTTCTTCACCACTGCTAGAGGAGGACGGTGGCACGTCTCCACCCAGCCTCTTTAGTTTGGCCTTGTAATAGGCCTTTTTCATCCTGAAGGCCTTCTCCTTCTGTCGAGCTGCTTTCCTTTTCTCCCTGACCAGCTCCTGTTCCCAGGCAAGTACCTTCATCCGGTTTTCCCACTCCAGGATCTTCATCTGATCCAGCTGCTCCAAAGCCTCTGTCCGCTGCTGAAGCTCCAGTCTTGAAAAGTCCACAGAGTCATGAGGGGTCAGGCGGCGGCTGACCTCCTCCTCCTTGATGTCGGACGGATGAAGCTGATGGTTGATGGTTCTCGAGGTTCCTGTGTGGATGGAGGTGACAAAGGAAGCTCAGGTTTAAAGCTGTGTAAGCCAAAACATCTGGGGAGCTATTTCACTAGTGGCTCACTGTTCAGGGTGGCAACCGTTGCCAGGCAGCACTAGAAAGGTATGTGATTCAGATCTTCAAATTCAATGCTATGCAGACTTAAGCTGAAATAGTAACCTTTGTACACAGATTCTTTAACAAAATCTGATTTAATAGACCTGTATATCATGCAGAGCTTCAGTGCATTCATTTTGGTGAAAGTCAGCTTTCTTTCATTCTGAAATCTATCCAATAAATAAATTCAAACGTAAGTTATGTTTGTTTTTTTTATTTTATTTCTGACATAAAATAAAAATTTCTAATCAGATTAGTAACTGATTGGCTAGTGAGATAAAAACAAAATGTCTCAACAGCAAGGTTAAAATATTTGACGTTTATTGTAGGTCTTTATGTGCCAGTACCTGGGACTGTGAAGTACGCAACAGGAAAGGCTGCATCCTGCAGCTCTGCATTGTGGGAGCTGGAGTTTGTGGAGGGACTCTGATGCAGGTCTGACCAGTCGCTGCCTGTGATTCTGTCCAAAGCTTCACGCTGGAGGGCAAGGGCCATTTGCTCCTTGCTCTTCTCTACCTAATAGGGAGGCAGCGGGCGATAAAATTCCCTCTCACGAATACAATGGTTATGATTCACGAGCAACTTAGAATATATTAATGTCACTAAAATGAATTTAAACCAGAAAAAAAAAATAACTTATATGTTTACCAGATTTGTGTTGCCATTCATCTGTCTTGCATCGCCTATTAAACCACCTGCAATAATAGACAAGAAGGACAGAGACAGATAGGGAAGGTTTGAGGCAAAATGTATCTCAGAACAGTTTGCAAAGAGCGCCTCCATCTGGTGGACGCAGGCATAACATTATACTTAGGTTTAAACAATTGTTTACTACAACAAAAAACAATTGCAGTCAAAATTCACAAAACTGCAACTTTCTGAAAGAAAAATCTGATACTAAGAAATAATAGTTTTTGCAAACTATTATTTGTAAAACTATTCTTTATGAAAAAAAATAATAGCTTAACACAGAAGGACTTGGACAAAAGGGGATTGTAACTGGAGTATTAATAAATACTCCAGCTAGCCGCTGCTCAGGTTTCTCTCTCTCTTGAAGATCACGTTTCTTTTACAAGCTTTATTCTGTGTCAACATCTCTGATCTACTGGTTGCTGGTATCCACACCTGCTCATCATATCCATAGCTCTCTATCTTTTTAGATTTCAATCCAGTTATAAATCATATTTAAGGAGAATTGGTAATATTTCAAAAAGCAGCTGGCCTTTTTTTTTTTTTTTTTTTCTAAAATTGTTTTAACACAAATCACTATGAGTTTGAAAAGAGGCAAGCCGCAGCTTTCACGCTGACTGTGTTTATGCGATGAGTTATGCCACGTGATTAAAAACTCAGCCATCCACATTCTAACATGCAAGTGTGCTGATAAAGGTGCTGGTGCATCATCTGTGGTCTACACTGCAGAGAGTCTGGTTGTGATTGACGGCCAAATACTCCAATTAAGAGTTAAACAAACAAACACAACGCGTCCCATTCAACATACGTTGTTATTACCAGTCATTTTCCTGTCGTAAACACAGAGGGAGGCGTGCTAACCTTCCAGCAGCTTTCGGACAGCAGCTTTGTGGCCAGCTCCGCCTGCGTGGCTGGTGAGAGCAGCCTCGCCCATGGTCTGAAGTTTGATTGATTTACAGCAGGCCCTGCACCGAGCGAAATGAATGTCATCGGCGTCTTTGACCAGCCAGTCCTTGAAAGCGTCCTTTGTCAGCCAGGAATCCTGGAATTTACATTTCCCAGGCATTGTTAGCTTCAAAGTTAGCTGGACCGACACCTAACACGGACAAGAATCGTATTTACAGTATTTTGCCATGTGATGCGTTTAGGTCCTCTGTGATAGTGTGTTCAAAGCAGTGTTCCACCTCATATTTAAAAATAATAATGAATGTACGAGTTGTATTTATTAAGAGAATATTTAAAAATGTAAAATTTCTGTATAATTGTAAAATGTCATGGTTTTAAATTTGTCCCAAGTGTCAATAAACTTTTTCGAAAGAATTAAAAAAAAAATAATAATATCACGTAAAAATATTGATACTTAGGTAATATAATAGATTCATGCACAATTGATTGATCTATAAAACATTATACCTATTTCAACTACTCCATATGTGTCATTATTTTTGAAAAGATAAATAAATCCACATACATCAAACACCTTGATATTACACACAATCACTCATAATTATTCATATAAGAAAACAATCTGTGGAAGAAGCCAAAAATTTGAGTGATGACAAGAAAGCCAATCCAACCTCAGAGACTCGGCAATTATAAGACTTTGCTTCCTCTAATGGGAAATATATACAATGTAATTAACATTTTCCTATTAATTATTGAGAAAACTGTAAATATTAATATATACTACTAGAAATAGCAATTGCATCTATTTCATTAAAGTGTAAAAATAAAAATTTAAAAAGACATATGCCTTACTGTTTTGAGAGATGGCCATTTTCAATCTGAGAAAATTTCTTTTTTAAAAATCACAAGATTTTTTAAATTATGTGAGCTTAATTGTATTTCTTACAGTGAAAAATACTCGCTTTTTCAACTAACGTATTTTTTCTGAAAACACCTCAACGCAGCACAACTTTTCACCTTTATATCACGTGTGTGTTTTAGCCAATAAGCACAGCTCATTATTCTTGCAGCCAATCAGCCTTCAGAATTCGGATCCTGCAGTTTTATTGGTTAAGTTAGACCGGAATTAGTATAGAAACACATGTGGACAAAATTGCTATTCTCAGAACTGAATAGCAATGTAAAAATACAAGTCATAGACATCTTTCAGCTGTATTTAAAGCTTTAAAGAGGTCCGCATTGATTATCATTCCATACGAAAAGTGAGCATTTAATTCCTCTGTTTATTAAATAGAAATGAAGTGCTCCTGCTGTTAGCATGTTTTGCTAACTGAAAGCTTTTTCGTGTTGGGTTGTTTTCATTGCTAAGATGAGCTAAACACACTATCCATTTTCAGCGTTCACCAAACACACTTTATCGTCAAACATACAAATTCTAGTTAGTAGCTTTGTGAGTTTCAGGAAGCATTCAGAATATTTTTCTAATAGAAACTAAACAGTAACCTGCGAAGATGGAAACTGCTGCCCTGGTGGCTCCTATCACAGGTTTGGAGTTGTTTCAGGATCGGTTTCTACTGACAGGTAAGTCACATTCTGTCACGTTAGAACCACACACTTCAATTAATGATACATGGGTTTTGGGTATGATTAAATAAAAAAAATAAGACAAAGATATATACACTGCTTATCACTCTGAACACAACATTCTCATGGTCAAGAGGTAGTAGTCGCATGTTGTGGTGATGCTTTTCTTCAGCGGAGATGGGGATGTTGGTCAGAGTTGATAAGCAGATGGAAAAGGCTAAATGCAGGCCAGTCCTGCAAGAAACCCAGTTTAAATGCTGAAAAAGACTTAATACTGGATTGAAAGTTCACCTTCTAATGGGACAACACTAAACATACAGCCAAATCTACAAAGGAATGGCCCTGTCAAAGTCCAGACCAAAATGAGAACAAGTGACAAGACTTGAAATTGCTCTTCACACCTGCATGCTTTCTGTCCAGCTTGAGTTTTTCAAAGAATAATTGTCAAAATATTCAGTTTCTGTGTGTGCGCACAGCTGGTAGAGACAAACCCCAAAAGACCTGCAGCTATAACTGTTGCAGAAAGGTGGTTTGAGTATTGACTCATCACGTTGAATATAAATGCCACATATTTTTTTTTTTTAAGAGTTTTACTTATAATTTTGGGAACCATATGTCATCCGTTGGCAGCGTTCTTTTACCACCACATAAAGTGGATCAGGTAATTAACCAATGAACTTGAGAAGCTGATGAGCAAAGAGATTAGAGCAAAACTTAATATAATGACTTGATGCTGGAATCTTAATAATGTCGGTATTGATTTTGATGACTAGCATTTTAACTACTGTTTTTTTGCATAAGGGAAATGATTAGCAAAAACTCAAGGTAATAAAAATAACACATATATATGTATGTATATGTAACTTTTTGTTCTTTTTTTTTTAATGGACTCATGCACACTCTTACGCCTATTTTCCCATTGTTCTTCATGGCAGGTGAAGGACCAGTCTTGTCCGTTTACAGTCTCCTGCCCCGTCCGAATGTTGGTGCCTCGCTGAGTGTCCTGCAACATTATAGAATCCACGGGATCAGAGTGAGGAGCCGGGACACGGTGCCAACACAGAGCTCCACCGTCACGGGTAGTATGCATTAATTTTCACACAGCGGGAAAATGATTTACCATTTTCCCGCTTTTCTCTGAATCTAATGAGAAATGTTGTAAGTTTAACAGTTGCACTTGCAACATTTACTAAATCTTTTGGCTTAAAATGTTGTTTTGAGCCTAAAACAAATCAACTTTTTTTGCCCTTGTTGAAAAAAAATGGCGAAAGTGATGCTATCTTTATTAGGGATGCAGGAATTTTGCCAGTTCTGACACATGCTGATTGTTTTTTGTTAGATTTTTTTTTTCCTCTGAGGAATAAAACACAAAGATATATGTGTGTCAGATTAATCCCCCTTTAGCCATTGAAGCATCTATCCTGTCTGACTTGCATCACTAATCTTGATCTAAGGTAGAGGTTATTTATAATATGTTTATTCTTGTAAAAGAGTTAACTCCTTTCCAGCTCACAAGTGTCTCGATCTGTTTGTCTTTTTCTGATCTCTAGAGAAGAACTCTGCCTCTACAAGCAGCTTCTATGACCTCGCCATATTTGGAGGAAAGGCAGTGAGGTTTGTCAGCCTTCATTTAGCGTGCCAGGATGTGGAGACTCTTCGCTTGGAGGCCCTGGGGCCCCTGTTGGAGCTCCGGGACTGGGTCCTAGATGTCCGCTGGCTCTCCTCAGACAAGCAGTCTTTGGTCTGTGTTGCTTTTGCTCATAACAGTGCTCTTCTCCTGGACTCCACTACAGGAAACGTCCTGGTTCAGTGCTCCTGCCTGGAGGGCTGTCTGTTGTACTCTGCTCTTCTTCTGGTGCATGACTCTTGGGCGGATACCGTCTTGGTTGGTGGGACTATTTTCAACCAGATCATTATCTGGAAGCCTGGTCGAGGTGATGAAATGATCGATTCTGGTCACAAAGCTCCAATTGAGTGCCGACTGTTGGGTCACAGCGGGGTCATCTTCAGCGTCTCTTACCTCCAGGAGAACGGGTACCTCGCATCAGCGTCAGATGACCGCAGCGTTCGGGTTTGGGGTGTCGGTGCCTTGGGCGGCCCTGGAGGGAAATGCGGAGACCCTAGCCCGACGTGTTTAAGGGTCCTGTACGGCCACCAGGCCAGAGTCTTCTCAGTCCGTCTCTCAGGCAGGTACGCGTTCAGCGCAGGGGAGGACGGCGCCACTTTAGTCTGGAACTTGATAAGTGGAGGGAAAGTAATTTGTACCCTGAAGGGACACCGCGCGGGGGGGGTGCGTTCTCTAGCGGTCAGTTGGGGAACAGGAGATGGTGAGAGATGGGTGGCAACAGGAGGAGCAGATGGGGGGCTTAGGCTGTGGAAAGTAGGAGATGGCGAGGAGAAAGAGAGCCTGGAAGAGAAACTAACAGACCTGAAGTTTCCAGGTCCTGCTCTTCCGAAAGTGGTTTGTCTAGTGGGAGGAGAGGAGGAAAAGACTTACTGGAGTCGGTTTTTGGTTTGTACTGACAGAGGGACCGTTTGCCAGTACAGCAGTGGGAACTGGGAGACGATATGGGAAGGCCCAGCTGAGTTTTCATCATATTGTGTGATGGAGACAGTAACTGTGTTGGTGAGAAATGCAGCCACGTTGGTCACATTGTGTGCTGTTGGGAACATCAGCGGCTCCATCCAGGTGTTTCCCACTTCCAGTCCTCTGTCTGGTGTACGTCTTACAGGCAGACCAGGAAAGATCCATAGTATCATTTGGAAAAAGGAAACGGATAATCTGTATTTACTCGCATCAGGTGCCGAAGGATTTGTCTGTCGCTGGTGTGTCAAAGTAGAAATGACTGAAAACTGCTCATTAGTCATAAGTGTGGAACCTCTTTCACCTTTCCTCCTCCCTCTCTGCTCCAAGCGCTGGCTCACAGCCGCCATCCGCCTCCAGCATCACTCCAACAAGGTGCTGTGGGTGTGTGGAGACAGGAGAGGGTCACTGCTATTGTTTCAGGAAGTGGAAAACGTTGAGCTGAACCAAACCGATCATGAGAAACTCAATGAAGGCTCGCAGAGGAAAGAGGAAGAAGAGCCTGACTCTGCACTTCAGCCTCTGAACTGTCTGTTCGGCGTGCATGGAAAACATGGCGTGACCTCGGTGTGCGAATACCAGGGGTTGCTTTACAGCACCGGGAAGGATGGCTATGTGAGGATCTTCAGGACTCGGCGTGAAGACGGCGAGTTTCGGTTGGAGGTTCTCAGAGTCCAACGGGCCTGCCGAGGCATGGAGTGGCTGGAGAGAGTTTTCATTCTTGAGTCTGAAATCAAGAAAGGAGAGGAACCGGAAAATGCGATCGGAGAGGAGCCGAGGGAAGCCAGATTCGTCATCGCTGGCTTCCACGCCGTCCACTTTGTGGTGTGGGACCCTGTGAGACAGGAGAGGCTGATGGTAGTGGCCTGTGGTGGCGGGCATCGCTCCTGGAGTCTCTGGCCATCGCACACAGGGGTCTGGCCCGGACGGGGGGCTTTGGTCTTCATCAAGCAAGGGGCCGTCCTGACTTCGCAGCCCCCAGGGGAGATGCTCGGCTGTGCTGGGGACGCAGGGAGAACTGGAGGATGGAGCTTGAGAGAGGGCATACATGGCAGGGGGATCTGGTGTGTCTGCAGGCTGGGAAGGATAGGAGAGACTGGAATTGACTCTCAAGCACATTCAGGAAGCGTTAAATCATATTGGGAGGTAGTGGTGACAGGAGGGGAGGACACTAGCTTAGCAGTCCTGGCTATAAACCCAGTTTCTGGGATCATCAAGGTTCTCTCGGTTCTTACCGACCACATCTCAGGGGTGCGAACAGCGACGGCGATAACTCGGCCGCAGGGAGAGACTCTCTCCGCCCTGGTACTATCCGCCGGAGGCCGGGCTCAGATTCAGTGTAATCGGCTGCTGGTCGCCTGGGACAGGCAGAGGCAGGCTCCTTCCTGTCAGGTGATCCAGGTGGCGAGCCACCGATTGGACGCGCAGTGGGAGAAGAAGCGGAACCGACACAAAACTGTGAAAATGGACCCAGAGTCGAGGCAAGTTTGGATAGGATGATTTAGATTGAGTTGATTCCTAATAATCCATTTATTTATTTAATAGAGCCATGTTGCTATTCTAACCAGGTGCAGTTTCATTTTATAGGATTGAGTTGTGGCCACCAGATGGCGCCAGTTAAAATGGACCGAAGGGATGTTTTTCAGTTCCTTTTTGTCAATGAACTATTAACAAGAATTTGAACAGAATAATAAAAGTGAGCAAAATAATGACATGTCTGCATCATGACTCATAATTAAACAATGCAGCCATTCCTTTATTTTAAAATGCAAAATGTATAGGTTTGTTGTACGGTCTTGGTTTAATTACTGTTCTGAGCACATTGTTCTTTCAAAAATAGTCTTTTTTTGAATCTCCATTAATGATTAATCAATTAATAAATCGATTAATTGTCATTTCAGTAACTGATTCATCACAATTAATCTGATTAATCGTTTCAGCTCCACACAGCCCTCTGATTGGTCAGACAGTTGACTGATAATTTAGCCAATCTGACTTCATTACTTTACTCTCTCTGGAGGGACAACAAGGCGCTTTCAGAACTGAAAGATTTTCTCAGAAGATGTGGGGCTGAAATGTGTTCAAGCAAAAGAAAATGAATGGATTTGTCCTTCAGATTTGTTGTTCTGGATAAAGTTTGTCCTCTTGGGTTTGGCCTACTCCAGGTACATGTCCATAGAGGTTCTGCAGGAAGAGACGGGCTGCGTCGTCGTGGCTCTGTCCTGCAGTGACGGGGCGCTCAGGTTAGTCTGGTTGCCGAAGACTTTTAAAGTGCTGTAATGTTTCTGAACGTGCTAATGACTGTCAGACTGGTCGGTCTGGTGTCTTTACTTAATCAAGAGAGTAAATAGTGTCTTGCAGTGTTTGGACTTGTGGATATGTGGTTTGAATAATTTTGCCAGGAAAACAAGAGGAACAAACATTTTGGATGTGATAATTTCAACCTGGAAAGGTTTTGAATGTTGTAATTTTTTGGAAGTGGGAGCCCTGCAGGTTATTCTGCTTTTGCAGAATGTTTGTACAAAATTAGGATGAGCGAATTAGAATAAAACCAACCAACTGTCTGTATAAGCAATGATTGTTCTTGTGTTTTACACACTTTTTGCTATTATTTTGTTGCTATTTCTCCAGATTGTTTTCTGTCAATGAAGGTGAAAATCAGATCGACCTGCTGTGGGAGACGTTTTACCACCAGCGCTGTGTTCTCTGCGTCGCCACTTGCAACCTGCAGGACAACAAAGGCAACAGGTGATCAAGTCTTTGCTTCAAGGACAGTTACATTTGTAAGATGCTTGCATACATTCAGCACTGTCATGCATGTCGTATTTGTAATGACTTACTTCAACAGTTGTTTTCTTCAGTCTGGAATGATGACAAAAGAAACAACTTCAATAAATCTTTGAAACAAGAGCCGGGTCCAGATGTTTGTGAATTGTCTTGATTCCATGGGAGCTAAAAAGATACAGACATATATTATATAAACCCAAATATATAGAAACATTTCCACAAAATGCTTTAGCAAATGACAGCTTAACCACTGATCACCTGTAAGCTTCTAGCTTATGGTGGAAATCGGTTGGTTTCTGATAAAAAGAAAAAAAAGATGATGATAAACTGAAATACCAGCGCCACTGTCATCTATGAAATCCTGTTAACATGGACCTATTCACCAAATAATACAAAGTTGGCACTTTTAATGGACTTTAGATGCAGCTTTTAAAGTAACTTTCTGTTAAAACTCATTATTTACCGAATGACACTTCATGACAACAGTCATAAACATTCATAAAGACTTCTTCATGTTCATAACAGGTGTTGCATCATGTTTATGACAGCGTCTTATCAGTCTTATGCACACCCATTCATATAAAATGTTACTGAAATTTCTTTGATCCAAATCGCAGCCGGGCCGGTTCTATTTGAAGTTTGCATGTTCTCTCTCTCCATGTATAAGTTTTTCCAACTGTATTCAACCCTTAAAATGTAAATATATAAACGTCATGTATAATCATTCCACCTTGAAAAAAAAAAATAAGCTGTTTTTAGTTGTTCTTTAGTCGTGACGCAGGAATGTGTTTCCCTCCCACAGGTCCAGGCTCTTGTTCAGCGCAGCCACAGACGGAAGCATCGCAGTGTGGCGTTTGACTGAAAGTCTGTCCGTACCGGCACAGAATTCAAGTGGCGCCGCTGCCCTGCCAATCCCCTGCCTTGTCATTCCCGCCCACCAGAGTGGCATCAACTCATTGGCTGTTTGGGTGGAGAAACTGGGACAACAAGAGGACGGTTGCCTGGTAACAGTTGCGAGTGGAGGAGATGACGGGCAGCTGACGGTGTCCACTTTGAGGACGCAGCACCCAGAAGACGGGGAGCTCGTGGGAAGACGGGGGTTTTCTCAGATAAGTGATGATCATGCCGCGCAGGACAATCCTTCCAACCAGTTTCAGCTTCGTCTGCACTCCCAGTTCAGCATCCCGCTGGCCCACGCTGCCTCCCTCACCGCCCTGAAGCTCCTGAGCCCCGGCCTCCTGGTTTCCACCTCCTCTGATCAGAGGGTTTGTTTGTGGAGAGTCAGCGGTACCGGCATCAGTCACAACGGGGCGCTGTTCTCCCACGTTGCAGATGCCACGGGGCTCGCCGTGTGGGAGGAGGAGGTAGAAGTGGATGAAATGATGGGGTCTGAGAGTGAGCGGGCGAATGCAGTTTTGGAGGAAATAGTTGACCCAGTTTGTAAGACCAGCGAAGAGGAAGAGACAACCGATGATCCGAGGAATCCAGCCGAGGACGGAGACACCAGCATAGCTTCCTGTGAGGACAGGAAGAAGACGGCGAAGGTGGGATGGATCCTGGTCTGCGGCCAGGGCCTCCAGCTTCTGCGACTCAGGAACGCTGGGATGGATGCAGAGACGTGGAAAAAGGAAAAGTGACTTCGGAATTAAGACGCCATAAATGCAGTCAGAGGATCAAAACAGTCCATAATTTATTTTTAAAAGACTTTCGTTGATATATTTATCTTGACTGATGTTTTATAAATCAAAACCATTTTTAATTAAAGGTCACCAATTTTCCAGATTTCTTATGCGTTCGTTTTTTGCTGCAAAAGCAATGTGTTGTTTGTGGATGAATGAAGATGATAGGAATCTATTTTAGAAACGGTTTTAACAGAATCAACACAAATGCATTACAGTACGTACAGCTCAGCCAAAAATGATTTGACCCCAACTGCAAATTAGATTTATTGGCAAATTAAACCAATTAAATTAATCAGCACAACTAATATTACAAGGCTTTATCAAATGAAACACAATTTGTTCCTAAAATTATTAAACTCCTTCATGACAATCATGTCCAGCAGTTAGTGGCACTTTTTTGTTGTCTTGCTCGGCTGCGTACATTACGACCAGACATCAGCTTCTGGACTCTAGAGGAATTTTAACCCTGTTTTCATGTGGAAAGTTCACAAATGTTTGAAATGAAGCATTAAGCATTCAATTAATATGAGGCTCACCTGTAAATAAAAAAGCTTATGTTAAATGCTTATTCTAAATGTTGGCTCTAATCAGACCCTTCAATCAATTTTGAGACTAGATGTCTTTGAAACTAGGATTTAGATTTGAATTTGAATATAATCCTAGTGATATTAGTTTTACATAACTGGCTTTATTGCAAAAAACCTGTAGAACAGTTTGAACTTTTGCCAGTAAGCCTAATTTGTAAAATGTGGTTTGTGCTCCAAGTGATCCCTTTGGTTTTAGTAATAAGCACAACAAACATTTGTTTCTCATCAAGAGCTGCTTGAAATTTTTCTGGCTGTTTTTAAATTCATATTAAAATGTATCAGCGGTTTGCTCCAGGGAATGATGCCAGATTGTTCATCTATGGCTGTTCTGGGACTGTGTTTAGTCCTAATTAAAACAAATCCAGAACTGCTTATAGTGAGTATCCAAAGTGTTTAGAAATATTGTTTAGAATGATGAAGTATGACAGATGAATTCTAGCTACTCTACTCTATTTGAATGTAAGACAGAAAAACACACAGTTCGCTCGGAATTGCACACAGAAATGCATCATCCATTCCTGATATTAAATAAGAAAACCAACCAGTGGCATGTCCAGCTCAAGGCCACAACTAATGCAGGTGTCATTTAGAAGAACACAAAAAATAATGTTTATTTCCTAGTCTCTAGTGTAAACTGTTGTCTTTTTATCTCCTAGTTTGTGTTACTAAAGTCAGACTTGCATATATCTTGTATCTGTGCGTCTCAAAATGTAAATGTAGCTGCATCACATGAGGTGTGAGACAGCTTGAACCTTGTTCGTGTGCGTCATGCTAAATGTCGCAGCCTGTTGATAAGAGGGTGAACATAGGCATATGGCAACTTAAAATCACCTGCTAGGAATTTCAAACCATCACCTCTGAGTGATTGCAGTTTTACGGTTGATGTTCTGTGGTGTCATAACTGGTTTTGCAGCCTCACAGTAGAGCCGTCTTTCCTTGTGAGGACATAGAGAAAGTCCCCCTCTGTTAATCATTGACTAAATCGCTAAGTCCCAATTGCCACTAACACATTTTCCTCACAAAGAAACAGTGATGGCATCATGCTCTCAATATGTCTTCAGGGAACCTGATCAGAGATGATCAGAAAATGAATGGGGGTCAATGCAGGAAGAAAACCAGCAAAAGACGAGACTTGTGTCAGAAGTAAGCGAGGGGGTTAGCTTTTAAAATTGTAGGAGGCATTTGCACATGTTTCCCCTTAACAAAAGCTAGCTCCGTTCACTCCCCCTCTTACTGAACCTTAACAACAACAGGCAAAGCATAAACCAGTTTATGAATTATTAATAAAGCTCCGCTCAAATGTTTCCCTGCTTTATCTTTTGGTAAGCAAAACAATTCTAGGGTTGTTGACAGAAGCTGACCTCGAGGTCATCATGTGAAGAACAGCATTGCTAACTTCTAAATTCTCCACAAAAGTTAATTACACTCATCAATATACTAATTTGTCATGTATTTGTTCTGCACCACTGAATTTTCAAAATAAAAAATAATAAGTGTTATAACAGTTACGACACCGCAATAGCGATCTCTGTGAAGATTCACCAGGATGAAAAGCCTAAACACAGCCATCGCTTCAAAGGAATGAATTAGATCAAAGCGTGGCATTTATGTGGTTGAACAGTACAGATTCCACGTCTAAATATGGAAAAAAGTATATAGATTGTCTAACTGTAGTTGTAGATTGACAATATGTCAGTATTTTTACTTTTCTTCCATCTGTTGCATGTGTAGTGTTAGCTGGTGGTGACAAAACCTGCATCAAGCAGATTTATATAGTTTACGTTGTTTTTGTTTCTGTAAGTGTTGCTAAACCTTCACATGCAAAACGTAGACAATCATACTACGGTTAGGCCATTATAGCGACTCAGGACGATTGTGTTTCTGCATGCCTATTTTACACTAGAACAACAATGCTAGTCAGAACTGGAGCAGAAACTACACTAATCTGAATGCTGTGTCTCAAACTGCAGTGTTGAATTATCAACAGACTGGGCCTGGGACAGAATGCTTTTAAACCTTTTTTAAAGGTGTCGGTTTGTTACGACTCCAAGCCTCTGGACAGGAGACAACATTTCTCCTGTCTTCCTCTTCCTCACTTGGCACTTTATGTACATTTTCACTTCGTGAACTAAAACTGAAACTGGAGAAATTGCTTCACTTCTTTTGTATTGGTTTGAAATCCTGTTATCCATTGATGTCCAGATGTTTCCAAACATAACATGACCCACCTCATCTTTTGGTTGTTTTTGCAACTGTTTTGTGATCGGTCTTTATTTTTTTTGTCTTTCAACCTTTCTTCTTTTTTTTTTTTTACCTCTTACTCAATTTTAGACATTGAAATGAAAGCTCTGTAGCAAGCTATAAAGCAGAACACAACTGAAAAGAAAAAGTTACAAAAGTGACAGTACAGTACATGCCCTTTAATTCATTTGGCTGCTCTTGATAAGACAAGTTTTAACCACGGGAGCCACGTTACATGCCAATTTGCATGCCACTTTCTCTGCATGCATGGGGGGCTTTATTTAGGTTAGAGCAGACAGGCTGCAGGTATTCGTGAATATATGAATATTTTATTCTGATCTCAAATTACTTTTTGTCTCGTGACCATCTCACTAACCTGCACTCGGAATGAAAGAGGAGAAAGAAAGCGAGGGGAAGCTTGAGTGACGGAGAGACTGGGGCCAAGTGGTTCTAGAGGAGGAGGGACATGAAGAGAAAGTTGATGAAAGCTCCTTGGATCCGGTTACCTTTAGTGCCCTTTGTTTTCCGTTCTAAAGTAAAGAAAGGATGGGAGAAGAGTGAGGAAGTGGGGTGCTGAAAACATAAACGTGATGTTAAGAAGAGAGAGGTCGATGTGGAGAAGTTTCCTGCTGCACTGAAAGTCCCAGTTGTTTTTCTGGAAACCACATCAAAATAGAGGAAATAGAAAAAAAAAAAAATCATCACACAAGACATTTTGGGACTAGATGCAGAGGAAGATGCTTGCCCAGGCCTGGATTTGTGTTTCTTTTTCGTTTTGTGGCTGAGGAGAAGGCTGTGTTGTGTAGTCCTTTTGCAGCCTTCCAATATGTGTGGAGAGAAGAAATAACTTATGGAATAGAGCCTGAGAAATCATCACCATCTGTAGCGATGAAGTGCCAGTAGGGGAACTGTTCCCGTGAAGGATGTTTTGCATCACCCATGAGAGCGAGGCGTAAGAGCGCAGCTGTCAAAAGCGGAGAACGAGTGACATTTTGCATCAGTCAAAGAGGTACACACACACACACACACACACACACACGCACGCATACACGCACTCAGAGGCTCCTGTCACTGTCTCTTGCTGTGTCCTCTATTTAACATTAGTCCCATTGTCCGTCTCAGAAATGTCAACTTTCTATAAAAGTAGATTTGTTTTCACTATCAGGACGGTTTCAGACACAGTAATGGCGGTTCCTCATCTCCCAGCTTTCCATTTCCCCCCCAGAAAAACATTGGAAGCCCAGCTTGAGAGCAAAACTGCAAAGACTTTAAAGAGCATCCTGTGCACATCAACCACAAGCTTAAATGTCAAGAGTAGAGGCTCATGCAGACCACTGCAAACAGACTGAATTGTTTTATGTGAGGACATTCGTGACATGAAGCTGGAACAACAGCGCTGTGGAAAACAACATGAGCCCTTACTGATTTTTCTCTATTTTTTTTTTTTTTTACTATTTACTATTATTAAACAAATTGTAATATCAGATTAAGTTTTAAAAAATGCAGATATGAAAATATGACATCATTCATTAATAGAAAACAAAAACTATCCAAACTTAAATGTTTTTACCCACAAAATTAAATCTTGGAGTGAATCTGATTTACTTTTTTTTTTTTCATTTTCATTTAAAGAGCATTTATCCACAAATTAAAAGAACCCAACAGTGGTGTACCTCCTCAAGAGCCACAATGATTGTATATTTCAACTAAGAACACGGGGTGACAAATTAATACAACAGGTTATACTTTACAACCCTGATGTTTGTGTTTTAGTGCCTGTGAACTATTTCTGTCTGTTATGTCAGCAATGATGGAGCGTAAATCAATGACATGTTTTCAGGAAACTTCTAATGGCTTTGGACAGTGATACTGAATTTTGCTTTCTGGCTCCCAGATTCATGATGCCTCGCAAACGAATGCCTCTCATTGGTTCATCTGGGAGCAGAACAGGTAATGCTTTATATACTGAGATTTCAACACAGAGCAGGATCTTCAGTTCAAGAATTGTCTGTGAATCTAACAGTCTAATACGAGGCTCACAACAACAGTCTCATAAAAAATGAATACAGGACATTTACTCTTTCTTTTAAGGAAAAGTTTCATTTCAGACTTAATTAGGGATCATAACTGGTCATATATTCAGCAACAACATCTGTTATTTACAAATTACTGCATGATGTTGATTATACAGTAATTTCTTGAAAGTGGTGAGATGGATTTTAAATGTGACATTGTTGCGATTCTTGCTGAAATTCTGGCAGAAATGAAATGCAGAGAAAAAGCTCACAATAACTCACCAAGGCACATAATGCATGTAACTTCTTCAAGGATATATCTCAAAAGTATTTCTTTCTTTTCTGTTTTTCTGTGCAAACATATACAGGCCCACCTCCCTTTAATTCCACTGCTCTCCAGCAACCACACCGCACGAATCGCAAGAAACCTAACCGGCAGCCCCAGACTTCGTCGTCCTCTCAGCATCACCCAGGACCTTCTTCCATCCTCCTCTCAGACAACGTAACACCATGGGGTGGCCTTGCTCACTCCGACTCCTCCTTTGCCATAACGCCCCCAGCAATTCCACCAACAAGACCCCCATCCCTCCCACCTGGTCCTCAGCAGACGGTTACCAATCCTCATGAGGAGGAGGAGGAAAACGATGAACGTTCATGTTCAGGTTTCAGCTCTGAGATCTCATCTCCGTGCCTGTTGGTGCCTCGGAACAACACAGGTGTGATATCAGACCGTTACTAAAGAATGACTGATTTCCTTTCTTTTCATTGATGCAAAGGATAAGAAAAATATGCTTTTAAACATTAAAATGTCTACGTCACATTCCCAAAAGTATTTTGTGACACAGCCGACTCATTAAATTCAGACAATCCAAAACCTTCCAACTTGTATCCACCACCTGGGCATGTAGACTTCCTCTACAAACATTTGTGAAACAGTGGAGCTCAGCGAAGTCCATTTGAGACAGTTGAAATTTCATAGACAAATGTACTAAATGCATAGTACATGCATTTAGTATGTACTATGCATTTAGTACATACTAAATGCATAGTACATGCATTTAGTATGTACTATGCATTTAGTACATACTAAATGCATAGTACATACTATGCATTTAGTATGTACTAAATGCATAGTATTTAGTACTATGCATTTAGTACAACAGCTCCACTGTTTCACATTTGTGAAACAGTGGAGCTCAGCGAAGTCCATTTGAGACAGTTGAGATTTCATAGACAAATGTACTAAATGCATACATTCCTTGTGACAAATTCCTTCGTTTGCCACAGTCCAAATGGATGGTGGTTAGTTTGATAAGTGAGTTGGGCACCTAGTCCCATTTATTCTCCACTAGTGCAGGCACTGCTTACTTATCAGTGTGGCACGCATCACGCAGTCTGACTGATGCGTGTCCTTTCGACTGGTTGCACCGATTCTCAATCTTATCAGCTTGATGTCACATACAAATATGACAGAGTATGTGGATTTATAGAGTCCAGTTTTCACATTGACTGTCTGTACAATGTGGCTCACATGCATCTCAGCTCTCTTAAATGTTGATGTGGCTTTCAGATTAGTTCAAGAACACTTCTAGGAGAGCTTTATATATTGTCCAATGGACAGGGTCTTTGGTTGGGTGGTTGCCTGGACAACCACATTTTCTGTCACCACTCTGCTGAGTGTAGAGGTTTTGTTTTGTTTAAAGGGTGAGGCTGGTTGAAGTCGATGATTTTGCTCCAAGGAAAGGAACTTCTGATTCTTCCTGTAACCGAGACATCTTGTTAGATTAAATTTTCTTGATTCTGTGGAAACACCTTGGGAATGCTTCCTACCCATTCCAACATGACTGCACACCAGTTTGCAATGCAAGGTCTTTAAGGACATAATGAGTGCGTTAACTATGGAGGAAATGACCAAAGCCCTGACAACAGCCTGACGGAGCACCTAAGGGAGGAGTTAAAGACAAAACTGCGAGCCATGTAAAAATATTGATCAAATATTTCCACAAAGAGTCCCCAAAAGCACTAATTTCTCTTTGGGATCAACAAAGTATGTTTGGACTAAGCTGAATTAAAACTTTGTGAGCAGTTTTCCCATGAACCGTTTGTAGCTTCACCAGAAAGTATGAAAAGTCTCAATACTTTGGTCAATATGGCGTGTCTCGCACAGGTTAACAGAAGGATGCGATCAATGTAACTTAACCTGTTTTTTTTTTTTTTAAATGACTGTCTTTCACTAACAGAAGCATTGTCTGTTATTTTGTGTGTAGGTGGAGTGGGCAGTAGGCTGCAGGCGAGAAGCAGGGTCATACCTCAGTGCCGGGTTCCTCACCTTCCACGCCTGCCACCGCTGAATCCAATCACTGAGCTCAGCTTCTCTCGAAGCTTCACGTTTTCCTTCTTTGAGCTGCCACTGCATCATTCCCCTCACTGTCGGGCAGAACGTGCTAGAAACCTCTTTCAGCTACTGAAGCAGATACACTACTGAGGACTCTTGCATTAAAGGATTGTGAAACAAATCTAAATGTCTGAATTGTCAAATTAATGGCGGCGAAGTGATGTCTTAAGAAAACAACGAATACTCTGAACTTAGAACTCTTCACTCCCATCATATGGGCACTTTGTGTTGCGTCTCGCGTGCTTTGCTCGGTTTTGGTGTCAGTAAAATACCCATTAACAGACCTATTGAGAGGATTAAACAGTTTCAAACTGCTGCTGTTCATGAGTCCCTTCGGTTTCTCTTTGTCAATTTTAGGAGTGGAATAGCTTAAAATAGACTCGAAACGTCATATTTATTTCTCATTTAGTCCCTCGCTCTCTTTTTGTCTGCCTCTCGCACAAACATCCCTGAAAGCTGAGTTGGGATAATGCAGCCATTCATTGGCTCTGAAAGACTGCTGAAGGGGAAAGAAAGGGGCGATAAAATGGCATCAGTGTGCAGAGTTCAAGGCTGTCTTCCTCATTCCCTGATTCACGTGTAGCAGCTTGTGTAGCTCAGTGTGTGAACTATGCAACAGAACTATGCTCTATCACAGTCACATGTGTGAACCCTCTGTACTGATTCGGTTTCTCTCTATATTGCTCACGTGCTCCTTTGATTTTGCTGCAGTTCTCTCAAAGTTACTTTTTGTGTTCTGAAGCGGTACGTTAAAGAAATCCTCATTCTTAGCAAAGCAACGAAAAAGTTTGCATTTAAAATGACCAGGGATTTCAAAGAGAAATATGAAGTTATTATTGTAAACAGGAGAATCTGACAGTAATTTGGGATGATACACAGGTGCATGTCCCAGGACAGGGGTTGAAAAATAAACCTTTGTCATTTTTGTAGGAGGTGAGAAGTTGAAGGAACTCTAAAAGTTTTTTCTGCTGGACAGTTTCTTGCTTGTCAGACTAACCTTTTGTTGAACTAGACCATTTCAGACATTCCAAGCTCTGCTGGCTTTGAGTCTGTTTTTATCCTGCCATTGCTGCCTTGCGTTCGTTGAGAGAAAACAGTGGTGACAATCTGACAACAGAAGTCAGTGTTCATCATCATCCAGCTGCCTGTAGATGAAGTTACAGCAACAAGTGGCAGCAATTTTCAAGGACAAAAATTCCCACATGAGGTCTGCACGCACTTTGATTCATAACTCATAACCATTTTTCCATCAAAACAACTATTGTAGTGTTTGAAATTTTTAGGTCATTGTCCTGTCAGAAGGTGAACCTCAGCCTTAGTCACAATTGATGCATCTTTGAACAGACTTTCTTTAAAGATTACCCTGGATTTAGCTCTTTTTTTTTTTTTTTTTTTACTTTTTACTTTGTTTAATGCAACTCTTATCAGATTCATGCTCCAGTTGAAAAAGCATCCTCATTGCTGCCACCACCATGTTTCTCATCAGCAGTGGTGTTTGTAGTTGAAACATGGTAAGATTGGTTAAAGCTTTAGGGGCGTGAATGCTTTTCCATGGCTTTGTGTTAGCTTGGACATTTGGGGAAGGTTGGAGGAGAGAATTTTTCAGCCGATCAGCTTAACTTCTGGGATGGTTCGTTACTCTGGGTTGTCTGTCACCTGCTGGAAAGAAAGATAGATTTACTTCTATCCTCATTTGATGCAAGGTACTGAATGAGTGCTTTGAAAAGAAGATGCTTTTCACCATATCTTGGGAACTTTTACTAAAGACACACACACTCAAAAACACAGAGGAGACTCGTGTCCATAAGACGCACCCAGATGAACAGATGCCACACTGTTAAACTGATGAGTGACTCATTATTATATAATAATCTGTTTTTTTCTCCATAACCACCAATGAGCAGATACGATAGATATCTGCACCTGGCTGCCTATTAGTCATCATTATCTCCTCTGATGGGGCTGGTGATAATTAAATCTGCGTGGCCTTTGTTTTAGTCAGGGCAGAGTATTCAGTTAGGTTCAAGGCTTGTAACTGAAATGTGGAGAAAAGCAGAAAACAGAACATATTGTCCGTAGATCTGTTAAGTACCTAAGTGAATGGACAAATGAATAGAAGGATTTTGTTGGCACACCGAGTGTGCACGGACAGATTTATTTAATGTTTAGACAGCCTAGTTGATATTCTGTTTTTTAGTCAAAAATAGTCACGTTCATTGGTTTCATCCTGGGTGCCATCTTGCCAGTGCAGATGGATGGTCCAGGTGGTGGGATGCAAACCGAGTGGGTCAGTAGAACTGGGTTATTTTTTATGTTTGGCTTTGTCATTCCACAACAAGTTTTTATAATTTTGATCATATTTTATTGAATTTTGAATTGCTGTATTTTGAACACACACAAGGTAGATGTTTTTATTTATATTTACCCTGCTGCCCTGCGATGGACTGGTGACCTGTCCAGGGTCTACCCCGCTTCTCGCCCATTGACCTCAGGAGAGAAGCACCAGAACCCCTTGCGAGTCCACTAGAGACAAATGTGTAAGATAATGGATGGATGGTTTAAACAATATATTAATCAGCTTGTTAATGTAGCTCCTTTATCTTTATTTGTTAAACACCCTGTAGTAGACATCATATTAGCCCTGCTTACATTTTTTCTATTTGTGACATTGAGTCAGTGTGTTTGATTTTCTTCATTCAAAGTCCAGTTCCTGGAACAAAAATCTTTGCAAAAGTTTTAATATGCCATTAACCTCACATTATTTTAATGTTTTGGATGAATACAAAGAAGACCAGATTTGAAAAGTGCAGCTTAACTTAACACTATTTGCCACTGGGATGTGTTTCTTTCATATGTGCAGCTTCCTGAGCAAAGCCAATAACAAAGTGTGTTATTGTCTTTGGTACGTTAATCAGCCATGAGTTTCCTCCAGCCCTGAAATGGCTCAGATGTACTCCGTAAACAAGCTGAATTCAAACACAATGTTTGCCATTTAAAACATCCTAAACTGTAGTTTAAATCATAGGGTGATTTCATCATTACTTCAATTAGAATATTTTGTAGAAAAAAAAAAAAGAAAAAGAAAAACAAAATGCAAATCATTATTTTAGCAGGAATTTGTGGTTCTTAGTTTTATGTTTTCCTCTATTTCTGCTCTGGTGACTTGTTCCTGTTTTTTCCACGGCATGTCACATTTTAGAAATCAACTGAACCTTTTGATTTTAATGCAGCCAAGATGCCTATTGATGCATGTTGGATACATAGCAAGGATGGTATTGGAAATAGTTTGCTGCCACCTACCAGTCAGAGTGTGAACAACATCTGGCTGGAGTTCTACAGTATTGAGGTGCATATAAGATAATAATACGATGGACCAGAAAGCAGGAAAGTGTTTGTTGTTTTTGAATTTCCTAACACTATTTGGAAATAGCAGCAATAATATTTATACCTGACCCTGAAAATGTATTTAAATATTATAATGACAAATTATATCTAATGTTGCTAATTTGCATCATACCTGAATGTATAAGTACAGTTTGATATGTGTGGGTATACTATGTGCTATATTCAAAGTGATAATCTCTACATAATGTAGGAGCTGCGTAAGAGCAAAACAATTATTAGTTTATATTTTATATGATTGTATAATGAACTTCTGAGGTCTCCACATAACAGCTATATTTATACTGAAACTAAATGACATGCAGGGAGACGTTTGTGTTTTGGTTTCCTCTGCGATTAAACAAATGAGGTCGAACTAATCATATGTTTCCCACCTGCTGTTCAAAAACAAGTTTTTTCTATAACTCAGTTAAACATTATCAGATCTTATGTGAGGAGCTCAAGTTGAAGTTGTGTTTTATTTATGACATTTTTATTGCTGTGCTCTTATCGTTCTAATAAATCAATAAACTCAAGCATCAAGTTCTTCTGACTCGAAAAAATTTATTGATTTATTGATTTGTCACTTGCAAATTTTTCTGAATGCCTTCCTTTTCTCCTTCAAGTTGTCCGTCGCTCTGTTTTGAAGCTAAACAGAGCGACGCTATATTTAAATACACTCTCACGAACACCCCCACATCCATACACTGACACTTAGATCAGTAGGCAACCTACAGTAGAAATAAGTACCTTACCCAAGTGGCAGGAGAGAGCTGAAACTGAATCAGCAACTTTTAGATTTCAATAAATCTGCACAGTTAGCCATAGTCACTCTGAACACAAGAAGTGCTAGAGAGAATTTTCTGCAGATCTTTCATTGTTGCTGTCAGGTGGCGCCCTCTCTGACGGGTTAGAGCTGCATTTGGAATATGTGAGATAATGGAGAGAAATAATCTTGTGTTAGTTCAACGTATCAGGTGTTCATGCATCATAACACCAATTTTAAAGTCCCTCCACTGGCTCCCTGTAGCTCAAAGAATAGACTTTAAAATACTGTTGTTAGTTTATAAATCACTGAATGGTTTAGCACCACA